>JAVQJS010092808.1:0-11203 GCA_036024795.1 Galaxias rostratus | reverse complement strand
CCCAAACAAGTATCAAATGTTGAAGGCCGTTCTAAAAAGGTGGGTTTTGAGCAGGTTTTAGAAGATGGGGAGGTCAGAGCAGTCACGAATGGGTTGGGGGAGAGAGTTCCAGAGGGTGTTGGCAGCGACTGAGAAAGCTCTGTCACCCCAGGTACGAAGCTTGGTTCTACAGGGGAGGGAGAGACGGTTGGCAGCAGAGGAGCGGAGAGAGCGGGATGGGGCGTGGTGGTGGAGCAGGTCGGAGAGGTAGGAGGGGGCCAGGTTATGGAGGGCTTTGAAAGTGATGAGAAGGACTTTGAATTGAATACGCGCCGGAATAGGGAGCCAGTGGAGGTTTTGAAGTACAGGCGTGATGTGGTCCCGGGAGCGGGTGCTGGTGAGGAGGCGGGCAGCAGAATTTTGAATGTATTGGAGTTTGTTGAGAGTTTTTGATGGGGTGCCGTAGAGGAGGCTATTGCAGTAGTCTATTCTGGATGTGATGAATGCATGTATGAGGATGTCAGCAGTGGAGAAAGACAAAGATGGGCGGAGTCGAGCAATGTTTTTTAGGTGAGATGTAACACTTTCGCGTGAAACCAGCTGCCAGAAGTCACAGAACACATCTAGCAAGGTCTTGCCTAACCCCTGACCCTTGGTGCCAGTAAAATAGAGAGAAGCAAGGGAATTGTAATATGTGCAGTGTACAGTACCAAAACACTAACAGATACACTAATGCAGCCAACTCCCAACTGTTTATGTAAAACTAAATATGATACCGGTGCTGTAAACTCAAACTAAACTGTTATACTGATATTAGGCTACCTTTGTTTGCATAAGTAAGCAGCAAAGCCTATACTAGGCTGGGAAATTTGACATCATGCAAAAGGCAGAGTTAAATGTAGCAAATAAAAATGCCTCAGGAAGCTTTTCTCGTCAAATCTGCAAGAGCTGAGAAAAAAAAAGTCAAGTGTTTTTCTGTATGATTTTTTCCCCCTGTTCTCGAACCCCTTAGGCATGATGACTGGGAAAGTGGTCAGATGACAAATGTCTCATCTGATCTTAAATCTGATACATGGGATTGCTACAGGGTTAAAAAGAAAAACTCTCAAGAAAAATACATTTTGTTGGTTCCAATGTGAGAAATCACATTGTGTCCAACGGACATTTGTCAAAAAATCCACATTAAGACTATCAATGTCTAAACTAAATTTGAATACCCTGGCTATATGCTACCGTTCATCGCATAACAGTACACAGGTCGACCCTTTTCATGAAAGGGGTAATATACATTGAATGCATTTTTGGTATGTGTAACTACAAAGCAACAAACTGGGCTGTGTACACTTTTTTGGCTGGTAGAGCATGCCGAAATTGACAGCATTTTACTAATCCTTTGGTGTATTACCAGTTCTTTGACACTACCTCAACCAAGCTCTGAGATCATTAACTGCCACTATCTGAGTAAAGTCAGCTGTACTTGACAGTTAATGGGCAAAAGAACTGAGTAGCAAAATGTGCCATTCCATTCACTCCTGGATCCTAGCTCTGAATTCTACCAAACTACTGACATGACACGTGATGTAGCATTTGACAGTCAAACTTATCACAACTGCGGTTATACTAGACATTAGTGACACGGCGGTTAATTAATTATATGCTAAAAACCGGGTAGGTCTCGACTTTTGACAACAATCAATTCTTTCAAACTAGATTGTCCATCAAAAGAAAACTCGACATAAATGGAAACACAATAGCATCACCTTAGTATTCGTTGTCAGTGCTCAAACCGAGTTAAGTCTTCAAATACAATTTAGTTGTTGTTAATGAGTATACACTATGCTACTATTGTCTTTTATACCTAGACACTAGATTCATGCAGGCTACGTTCAAGTTTTAGAAATGGGAAATCTTTCTGTTGTTTGAATGTTGTTCAATACAACTGTATTGCCTGAAATATTGGCAACAAACTCTGGTCAGTCATAATTTACTGTCATATTATTTAGTATACTATATAAATGTGTCAATAAAGGTATACATTACACCAGGAAATGCCAAAAAACGAATTCACATTTTCTGTAACACGCGTGGTATGTGTTGGCTGGTTTGTAAGCTTAGTAATCGCAAGTTTGGTCGTATAAGAAGTTGGCTAACTCGTTAGCTCATTGGTGACACTTAGTTAGCAAGTAAGCTAGATAGGTAACTTGAAAGAAAATCGAATTAAGTTATAGTCAGTAATTTCAAAAGAGTACTTTGTAATATAAAAATAATGTTACAAACGTTGTCTGGCTTCTATAAAAAACAAAGTTGCAAACGTGGCTTCTACTTCTCCTAGCTAACGTTAGCTGGCTAGCTTACTTTTTACCAGGAAGTAGGAGTCAGGCTATTCCTTCACGCTGAGTTTCTTCGGATGGTGATAGCGGTTATCTTGGCTTCCTTGACTATGTGTCTCTTCTGAAGGTCGTACGGGGTTAAAGTTTGAGGGACCTTGTTCTGAAAATTAATGCTAAAACCCGTTTGGTATGGACATCTATTTAGAATATAGATTAAGAATGGAGTGCTCAGAGTTTCACTCGGCCCCTAACTATTCCGGACTCCTGCCAGTAATGTAAACAACCCAGCATTCTCGGAGTCAAGGGGCGGGGTCAGTGTCAAAAAGTTGAGAGGACCTGTCAAATACCTCTGAATTAGGAAAGAACCAGCTTCTGAAGGTATACATATATATACATATTATTCACAGGCTACGTTCCGTGTGACTTGCATACTTGGACATGGCCTTTAATTTTCACACATTCAATACCACGTAGATGCACTCCTCAAGACAGAATCGATACTGCCTCAACTGTGTATTTTGATTGGATCTTTTTTTACATTTTTTGTTTCAACCAATGACCATCTTGGCATTCGAATAAAATTGAATTCAACTTCACGAGCATGGCCAACATGTTGCCTGCAATAGAGCAGTTTATCTTGTATCACACTTCAAAACTTTGATCCCTCAATCTAGACAGACAGTTCATACACTGCATATACTGGAGATACATCTGCCTTCCCATCCCCATTGTTAATAATCAACAAGTTAGGTGGAGGAGCTTTTTTTCTCTCCCCTTGCTTCAATAGCCTTTTTGTTAACCTCCCAGCAAATATGGAAAAGGAGGAAGCCTGGAGTGTGGGACTTTTTTTTTTTCTTGAATAACGGTTGAAGATTAAAAGAAACGTCTCAGGGAAATCTGTCAATTCTGTTGGTGAATAATGCTGTGTGGAATTTAATGGCATGAGTTATATTGGGTTCCCTCTACACCCACATTTTCTTTCAATAAGATCAATGGCACTCAGTGACAGATAGGGACGGTCTTTTGTATCTTCAAATTTCAGGTTTCTGAGGGAATAATTAGATGGATGGATGAAAAGTAATGCATCAGTCTGCGAGGGGAGTTGCACCAAGAGATCCTCTGGTTCAACACGCGTGCCTGTTTGGTAGAAATCTGTTTAATAATTGTGTTGAATTTTTATTGTTCTAAAAGTGGCTCCGTACTAAACCAATGAAAACTTTTTTTTCCTAGCTGATATTGTTTATTTAGCTGTGAGCATTTTTCTTTTGATTTGATTTATTCTTTCAGCAAAAGGATGGCTTTTTTTATTTTCTACCTTGGAAAACTTTAAGGTTTGGTTGGCAGGGAGCGATAATGGGATATGTTCAAACTCCAAGGGATGCAAGGGGGTTATTGTTAAAGGCTTAAGGGTTGCAAACATTTGAGTGGAACCATCTACCTTACCGAAACTAAGAATAAAATGGAATTATATATTCGGAAGCATTACAAAGCTAGATTGTTGGTTTGTTTTAAATTGTTTTTTAATTAGAAATAATTTTTACTTTTGTTGTATAATGTTACACATTTGTGTTGCCAAAAAAAAGACAGGTAATTGGTAATATACAATATTGAGTATTGGATTAGGCCTTTTTATGTAGTATTGTTGTAAAAAAAACACTTTTGGGAATAATGACAGTTTTAAGAATAACTACACATAAGAAGTCACACAAGTTAAGCGAAATCTGTAAATGGAAGCTCACTCAACTGGGTCAACAAATTGAGTAAAGAAGACAGGGTATCCTGAAGGTTTATCAACAACACAGGTCAGAATTATTAGAAAGATGACCTGTGACACCAAAGGCATGTCAATTGAATCACGTTATTAGACAAAATAGATATATGACTTATTGTATGTCTATATGTGGAATGTCATTTTTCTTATATCTTCTGATGTCTGATGTTACCACTAATTAGTCTTTCTTCAAAGTCAACCCATAGTTTTTGTTCCGTGATTGCTTTTATAAAGATTTTTCAAATCCAGTGCTTCACACTTTGAATGCCTTTGAATGCAGAATAATAACAGAGAAACAGGATTCTTTTTTAATTAGGGCATTGATTATTCGATGCATTAATATGAAAGATTTACTGTATATATATATATATATAATTTATTATTCTATACGGGCTTTTAGTTTAGTGTGTTTGTGCACCTTGTTGCTGTGTGTATGTCTGTGTAGCCCTCCTTCCCCAGAATGCATCGCTCTACCTGTTCCACATAACCCAGCAGGTCAGCCCCTCTACCCATCCCTTCCACATATCCTCCCCGTTGTCGCTGCAGGATCAGGTTGACCTGTTTCAACCACATCGCCACCCTCTGACATCTGTGTGTGCTTATGTGTGTATTTGTGTGCCTGTTTGAGAGAGAAAAAAAGAGAGAGAGAGCAAGTGATATATATATATATATATAGAGAGAGAGATAGAGAGAGAGAACGAGAGAACAAGAGAGAGAGAGAGAGAGAGAGAGTAGGATTTTATGCGTCGACAGGTTAAATAGACGCCTAGCAATGAGAGGGAGGAACTGAGGTGGAACACACACGCTCCCGCACTCACACCCAGTGACATTAAATTGACAGGCGGTATCAGCGAGCAACATGCACACCACCACAGGCCTGTCCGATGGCTCAGTGATCATCCCTCACTTTGTTGTGACCAAGTCGTCTGTCACGTCTGTGCATACGGGGTCCGTGTGTCCCAGTGTTTGCTTACCACTGTTAAAATGTCATGTCCCCAGAGCTCCTATGTCCACCTCTCTGATGGTTGTCTCAATCCACATCTCAAGCTGCACACACACACACACACACACACACACACACACACACACACACACGTATGCGCACAAAACAAATATGTGTGTGCTGGTGTGCTTGAAGACACCATCCCATGACTTTCTCATAGGAACACTGTCTGAAGACTACATAGAAGGACTTGATATGGCTGACAGATAAAAAACACAAAAAAAAAACACAATTGCCTGGCATAATAGTTCGCCAAAACTTGTACCATAGTAAAAAAGGCTGTTTCGTTTGATTTGTGTGACACACTTCCGTGGTATACTGTATACATTGTGTATAGCACTTCTCAGCTATTTAGGCAACACAACAGTTCTTTGTTCATACTCGTTAAGATTCCACAAACTTTATTGACATTGAATGGACTTTGAGCGAGAGAAAGTGTCTATGGGTTATTTTTTGGCATATACGTGAAGCTTGTTGGATGTATTCTGTCTTTTCAGGTTTTGAATTTAATTGTGAAAAAATGGTTTTTAACTTATTTGATTCCCTCTTGATTGCGAACTACATAGCTTCTTATTTGCAAAGTCTGATACTAACAGGCACAGAAACACACGTACGTATACTCATACATGCACAATTACGATAAGCGACAGCCTTCCCCTCCCATTCCTGTCTGCATGAGGCTGTGATGTTGTCCAGAGTCCTCAGAATTCAAAATGGAGCATGCTGTTTGTTTGTGTTCTGTTGCAGTCCTACTTCCTGCTGCTCTGTAATGCTAACCCGTCTGACGTCCAGGCCAGAAAGCACAGCGTGGCACCCCAGTGAGAGGAGCTTAGACTAGGAACAGGGGAGGGGGGGGGATTTCTGTTTCCCACATTGTTGAAATTCAACACCGAGCTGTTTACTGGTCTCCATGCGGCTCCGCTCTCCCCATGGTTATGAAGCGTTCAATGTTTTACAGTAAGCATGCAGTGTGACCTTAAATATGACCATAGTCGAGTAGGAGCCTGGACTGTTCATGTACCAGGTTCTGTCATACGGGGACTCACGGAATTCAAATGGCGAAAATGTTGTTTATTTCTTTATTCCTATATTTGTAAGTAATTGAAATGAACCAATCCATGTAAAGTAAATCCACAACAAACAGAAAACATTGAAAGTTCCAGAATGCCATAGGTAAGTAACATGATCCATTGTACAAGCAATATTTAAAGGTATAGGTCATCTAGATGATTAGCAATATCATGCATTAACAATCCTTGCTTCAGGAATATCCACAATATTTAAAATAGGCAATGAATAGCATTGTTTTACCTTCTGCAGAAAGATGAATATCAAAAGCATAAAAGCTTTTATTATTACTAAATGTCGTCAACTATAACATTTGGTTCATCAACCTAGGGTATCATCAGAAAAGACAGGATTTTCATGTGGTTTATTTTGCAGCTGAAAATGAATCATACAACAAAGCATCAAAAGAAATAATATACAACTTAAGGAAAATGTTAACAAGATGATGAGGTACATGCAAAATGAGATTCTCTTCTTTATCTCTCTTTTTTTTTTACTTCCTTTCCGTGGCACAGCCAGATGGCTCCAACTTTGCAGTCCTCCTCATAGACTCACATAGATGGGCATCCTGCTGCCGAGTTTCTAAAGATGTGTATGTGTGTGTGTGCTTGTGTGTGTGTGTGTGTGTGTGTGTGTGTGTGTGTGTGCAAGTGTGCAAGTGTGTGTGTGCAAGTGTGTGTGTGTGTCTGTGTGTGTGTGTGTGTGTGTGTGTGTGTGTGTGTGTGTGTGTGTGTGTGTGTGTGTGTGTGTGTGTGTGTGTTACATGGCTGTGACCGTCTCGTCTTGTCTCACTCTTTTGTATTCCAACCACAGTTTAGCCCCTTCTGCAAGGTTGCTCTGGATTTGTACAGCTATATTACACGAATATTTGTTATTTTTAATTTTGGGGAGAGCCACCTCAATACCAAGAGCAATTTCATTCTTTTTCTTTCTTTTTTTGTTTTTACAGAAACACCCAAAATATCACATACTTTTGCTTCTCCTCCGTTGGTGTATTCAAACATTCAGGACAAACTTTTTTTTAAATCATTAGTACACTTTTAAGTGATCAGTTACAAGTTTTTGTTTATGTTTATAATCAATATCCTAATATATTTTCCTAATATTGTCTTTGTCTTCAATGGTGAGGAATTCCGATCAAAGTTTTCCCCCTCTGATTATACTTTAGGGAATTTTCAAACGTCGGGATGTATGGCTGTAATGCCCCAAGATTTGTTCTCCCTGAAAGAAATCATAGAGTAAGAATATATTAACTACAGAGCAACCTGGTTTTATGGGGTCTGCATTTACTCTTACTTAGCTTAGGTCTATAAACTATGCATATCTAGTAAAGTATGCTTTGCAGCATTCCTTTGATTTAAATTTTAAAAGTTAGCCATAGTCATGCATTAAACAGCAGTTTTCATTTTTTACTACAGGGTTGAGATGCAAATCCATGGGGCATTACGTTCAAATTATAAACATCCAAAAATAAGAAATTTAAATTAAAAATGGAAGCAAAAATGGTAGTCGTGTTTTTTTTAATTGTTTGCCAATATCTAAAGGCTACTTCGTTTGTGGATGTGAGTAAAAGCAAAGAATTAAAAAACACAAATATGGCAAGTGTAATGAAAAATAAAACTCTTTTAAAGCAAAGTATTTTTATTCACACAAATTCAATAAGATATATAACAACCGTTTGGTCCATAAATATTTAAGGGGAAATAGTTTCTATACACCATCTTTATCAAGAAACAGGGAAACATGGACAATCTTGATAGAACACTTACTGTACTCAACTATTAACACGAAGATCAATATATAAGATTCTTGGATTAACCAACTCTATCTGAAAGAGTGCACAAATGCTTTCTATGACATCGCTGCCCCCTTATAACAGGATACACCATAAAAAGATCTTCAGAAATAAGATGCAAAACAGTACAAAACTAGTGAGGTGTCAAAAGGATGTGAATCAGTTAACAAACAACACATATTATCCTGAATTTCACAAACTTTCTTCCAAGTTATAGCATAAGGCACATAGTAGAACTGAGTTAGGCATCCGCTTCAACAAGCAGATCTAGAGTACCGCTTTGTTCTACATTAGAACAAATTGTGACACTTACATTAAAATGTTTAACCCCAGTTACGACTCTCTCTATGTTTAACTTTCAGCCAGAAGAAACATGTTTTGGTCTGTTCAGTGGCAAATGTCCGTAAAGAAAGTAAAGTGGGCCAAAAGGAAAAAAAATATGGATAATGATTTATTTTCCCACTGGCTGCCTCAAACATCTCCAGCTTTCTCTGAGGTCATTTTAGTGTTCACTTCAGCTCTACAACATTACAACGCTTTGTACTTTATTCTTCCTTAAAAATACACTGTTACCCTGAGCAACATGATAATAATGCACTTTTTAATGGGCAGTAAATTTTCACTGTGCAATTAAATTTTACATTGATTATTTGAGCACCCTAATTGAAAATGAATATGTTTATAAATTGGATATTTTTAAGCCACAAGGCCAGCATATTAGTAAAATTAGTATGAAACTAATCAATTACCAAAGTGCCAAATTATTCTGTTTCAATCAAAATCTTACTGATATCTAATATCAATGTGACTGCATTACATGTTGGACAGTTACCACTGTACAGATTAAGGGATTTTCCGCAATGTGGTTTTATCACAGTTAAGATGTCAAGTCAACACAAAATTAATGTTTTACTTAAAGCATCCACCTGGCATTTTAGTTGCAGTAAGGGTTAGGATTCTTGTACAATTCAATTTAGATGTTAGAAATGAAACTGTGTAGTAAGTGTAACGTCCAATTACATAAAAATTGTAAAGACTGAAACATTCTGAAATGAGAAAAAACTAGTTTCTATGTTTACCTTTTACAATTTTTTCAAATAAAAAAGTAAAATATCCAATTTAGATTTAAATATGATTGGGCTGACAAACAATAGCTAGTGCAGACATACAATTTCTGATGGGAAAATATTCACTATCCTAAATTGATTAATTGATTAATTAATTTGCACGTCTTAAAATATATTTCAAATAAAAAGCACAAATGAAGTCAAATAAAAGTAGTAAATTTCCATTGCGGTTCCATTCCAATTTAGTTTTGTCTGTGGAACTCTTTGCGTACTTTGTTAATGTCCTCCCCATTTAATGTTCCATTACATATCAGTATTTGCATACTGTTGGTCTACTACAGACTTGGCTGCCAAGTGGTTGCAAATGCTACACATCAAAATAATTTCTTGTCGTTTTTGTTGTTCTTCTTCTATCGTGTACAGTACAGTACACTATTTCTGTTCCAAGGAGCTGTCTCTGGTTCTTTAAAGGTGTCATTTAAAAAAATAAAATGTAAATTCAGAAGAAAACAAAAGAAAAATGAGTCTCCTAGATATAGATTGTTAAAAAAGGTTTGTCAGGGTAGTTTGTGATGGGCTCCCCGAATCATGGCTGTCCAAACTAGAGGTGACGGAGGTCACTACAGTGATAGAGGGGTTTGTCAGGTCTGTTAGCGTGGCCGCGCTGGAGGGGGGGGTCAGCGCGCCGCTGTCGGACGAGGGTGGAGGGAGTGAGGTGCCGTCAGCCTTATCAACACCACCATTCTCCTGTCGCAAAACGTTCCTTCTGAATTTGGCTCTTGCGTTTTGGAACCAAACCTGCAAACCAATCCCAATGGCTTTAACTTTTTGTTTTATGTCTGAAGCTTCAAATAAAGTATGATATCATTCCATTATTTTTGCTTAACCATAATGTAGTGGCTGTGTGTTGAATTGTCACAATGTTCTCTATATGACTCTTGGTAAGACTCCTTATATGACTGAAAGGGGCCCTAGGGGAAGACTCAAATCAAAAGGGATCTGCTGGAATACTGTATATAACGCACACTTAGAGTATACATTTTTGGTCGATTCAAATTATTAGAATTGTTTTACTTTGAATAATTTAAAAATGATTAATTTGCCTCCTCTTTTTTTTTTCTTAAACGACTTGTGTACTCTCTTAATACAGAATTTACCGATCAGACAAGTGAATTCAAAAGGTCAGGAATCTTTGGCACTACATTGTCAACACTACTCCCTATGAATACCATTATATTTTCAATAGCACAAATCTCTGGTCCCTTACAACAGTCTTTACGCCACCAAATTAAATCACCCTATCATTTACAAATTATGTATAAATTATTATGAGAAACCAAATAAACAAAAAGATGACTGCGATGGGAGCGTGATGTGAAATGTGAGAGCCGTAGAATGGAAAATACAAACGATGGAATCGGTCAATGTCTGCTTACCTGTAGAACTCTTTTGGTGAGGCCAGTCTTCTGGGCCAGTTGTTTTAAATCCTTGGCATCAGGGTTGTGGTTGATGGCAAAGTAAGACTTCATGGTGCGGAGCTGGTGGTGCTTGAAGGAGGTACGCATGCGTTTGGTCTTCTGTGAGGGGGGGTAGGCATGATCACGGTCCAGGTGATCTGCATCATTCTCATTACAACCTAAAAGTAAAATGGGGGACAGGGATTGAAACCAAAACAGGCCCGAGTTTTAACAGGGTTCAAAAGCACCAAAAATATTTTAAAAGGCCAGATGAGACGAAGATTATGAAATCTTTTTTGAGTTTTGTTGCGCAACAAGCATAACTATTTAGTGCAATGAACAAATCATAATAGTGGACATAAACTATATCTGAATATAACTCGTTTTCTATGTTCCTGAATGAGCCTTTATTGAACACCAAATTTAGTAAAGCAAATGTTTAGGCACTGTTGAAATTGTTTTCAGTTTTCTCAAATGACCCAAAGATCACATGAATATGTTTGTACTACAATTATATTATAATTATATTTTAAGACCCAAGGAATTGGAAGCACATTAGTTTTACATGATGTAACTATAATGCCAATTTGAAAATAAAAGTATTATATGAAATTTTTACATGAACAAATCATAGTTCACAATTCTTGGTAATGTTTTGCTTGTAGCCGAATTTAATAGTAATTATGATTACTGTAACTCACTGCACAAAATAAAATCTGTTTTTATTTCATTT
>JAVQJS010092793.1:0-17432 GCA_036024795.1 Galaxias rostratus | reverse complement strand
CTATCTTTCTCTCTCTCTCTTTTTTTCTCTCTCTCTCTCTCTCTCTCTCTCTCTCTCTCTCTCTCTCTCTCTATCTCTCTCTGCGTTCTCTGTACCTGTTTCTCTACTCTACCTACCTTTACTTCTTTTCTCTCTCCACTCCCTCTCTCTCTCTGTCTTTTTCCATACATCTATTTCTCTCCACCACCCCTCGCTCTCTCACTGTCTCTCAATCTTGGTTTCTCTCCACTACCCTTCTCCCTCCCGCTCTCCCAGTGTCCCAGCTCGTCCAGGCTCCAAGCTAAAGAGCTGACAGGCCTTTATTGATCTCCTTCCGTTCGGAGACTCCTCCCGAGCCTTGCAGGGGCCCCAGTCACATAAAAGAGGAAACATCAGTGAACGACGGGGCCCCTCGGTGTGTGCGTGTGCGTGTGCGTGTGTGCGTGTGTGTGTGTGTGTGTGTGTCTGTCTGTGTGTGTGCCCGAGTGTGTCCGCTGGCCCGGAGCGCGTGCTCACCGGCTACGTGTGGGCCACACATGGGCTCTGACATCGCCCGTGGTGAGCAGAATGTTGAGTCAGCGTGCTCGTGGGACGGGCTGTTGTTTCACATGACAAACGTGAAGGGCTGGTTTCTCCTCACTCGGCGCGACGCCCCGTGTAAAATGTGTGTGTGTCTGTTAGGGGTGTGCGCGTGTAAGGCGTGCCAGCAGTGCATACGAGGCGACCACGCGAGCCGGGTGAGGCGTGCGCCCGTGAGACGTGCGTGTGAGGCGCGTGCGTGAGGCGCGTGTGTGTGAGGCGCGTGCGTGAGCCGTGCGTGTGAGGCGTGTGTGCGGAGGACCGGAAGAGCCCCATCTGTTTGCCTCGTCCGACGTGATGCGCGGCCGGCTGCACGGAACGGCGCGGCGCACTTCATTCCCCCCGCCCTTGTTTTGTTCTTTTGTAGGGGAGGGGTTGTTGTTGTCGTTTGCCCGTTTTTGTCGTGGCTTCGTGGGGAGGGGTAGATCCTTCACCGTCCTTCTCGTCTGAGAGCCACCTGAAGCAGCTTCGGCAGCGATAGCAACGAGCGCGGCCCCTTTGTTTTCACCCGGGCCGAAGGCTGCTGACAGGCCCCATTCGTTTACAAAGACTCGTCGAGCCCCCACAGCATAGCAAGGGAGAAAGGGTTAGGGTTGCCATTTTTACCTGCTCTCTGGAAACCGTCGCTGGATAATGGATAATGGCAGCGAGGCAGAGGCCGGGTGCTCTCAGGCAGACCCGCTCAGCCTGTTATTGGGTATTTGTGGGGATTTGGTGGGGTTTAGGTGCCGGCCCGACTAGAGTCTTTCATAGGCTAATGCTAATATTAATATTCCAGTGAAAGCTCCTTCTCACAGATTTCCCATTGATACATGTGGGTATTTTGGTAGGCGCTCTAATGCCCTAGTTTGAGAGGGCAAATCCCTCTTTCCCTGATGAATATATTTAACCTTCTCAGCATCGCTGTGGGAGCGTCTCCTTTTGCTGGGTCGTTTTTTTTGCCTCCATTTGAGCGGGAGGTTTACTAATATGAATTATTAACCGCTACGCAGACAAGATAAGTGCTGCTGGAATTTCATCGGCAAAAGTAAGGTATCGCGTTTTGAATCTCCACACCAGTAGGACTGTTCTATCTTTGCGGATACTCTTGTATACGGTAGAAAAGCAGGTGTTTCACGCTCTTTCCTGCGTGTGCCCAGAACCTCGGTACAGTCCAACACAAGATGGCCGGGGCACAGCCTGTGTTTGTGTCTGCCAATGATTGCAGACAGGTCAGCCCCATTAGTGCTGGGAGAAGAACCCCCCTCTGAGATCGCTGCTGGGTGGTACATTCCAAACAGCAGGTGTCAGTGCCTCTGTTAGACACCTCAGCTTGACCAGAGGCTGAGTTAAATAAACAACAACAACAACAACAATCTGTGAAGTGAGTGTGTGTGTGTGTTGGGGGGTGTTGGTGGAAGTTTTTAGAGTTTTTATTAAGTTTCTTTTAGGGTGGCGCGGCCAGGTTACATTACCGGTAAAACATCAATATTACATCCAAGTTTTCTGGAGTCTGTCATCAAACTAGCTTCTGAATTTAAGTACAAGTTGGAAGTTTTTCAAATTTGCTCCAAGTAAAATCAGGGTGACCCGGGAGACCAAGTAACTTCCTTTCCCTTAACGCCGATGACATAGCAGCGCATTCCAACGGCCTTCCATATCGATTCGCGTAGCTCCGAAATTCCACCTTTAATGCCGAATATACGTTATTTTCCTCCTTTTAATGTCGTCGTCCCGTCTCTATAGGTGAGATATAAAAGATCCCGGCAATAACGAGGAATGTATGATGAAATCACCAAACCTTCATTGAGACCGAGGCTGAGGCGGGCGCGGGTGGGGGGAGAGAGGTCTGTTTGAAAAGCACGATAACCTTGCCTAGGAGGTTGCGCTGAAACGTATTGAGAGTGAGATGATTAAAGTTTAAGGAGACGCACACCGGGGGAGCTGGAGGAGAGAAACTGTGAGAGGGGTGGGGGCGGTGAGGGGGTGGGGGGGGTGGGGTCTGGGGAGGCTGGGGAGGGAGGTGGAGACACGAACGGCAGGTGAGAATAGCTTTTGAATGAGGCTCATATAGGAAAGGAAGTTCTGTCTGAAATGTTCCATCAAAAGGATGCGGCGATGGCGTCAGGGTAAGATTAAACGTAACATTTCCAGAGTCGATCCATGGGGTCTCCAAAGAAAGAACCGGCTCCCCTGAAGAAGCTGCCGTGTATATTGTGGAGGAGAAGGGAGATATTGATTCAGCGGTTGCAAATAAATATATATATATATATATATATAAAAAACGAGATGGTTGCTTTGCTGGTTTCTGGAAGTACACTTCTCTATATTTAGAATGCAACGATGTATCTTGTTTTTAATTAGACTTCTTTTTTCTTCTTCCTTCCCCTCGATATCATATTGCTTTTATAATTGTTCTCTGTTTTTGGTGCGTGCGTGTTTCACTTCTGATCGTGTAGTGAATCGCTCATTCTGGAATGAGAGTGAAGGTGCTCTGCATCACAGTGGACCGTTTCATTCCAATCAACAGGCTCGCGCTTTATGACGCTTTCCGAACCTTGCCGGGTGCCGAGGGAAACCTGACGCGGTTCGTTACCGACCCGAATCCCATTCATGCTTTTCGACGCGATGCGCCTGGTAAAAAAAAACAAAAACCTCCGCTCGTTAGAACTGTGGCCGTGCGTTTCCTGTGTTTTCTTGTTCTACGGCCCGGAGCTGGTACGTCACAGGAAGAGCGCACGGCCGTTTGCTATGCAGATCGACGGCGTCTTAGCGTATCCCCTGCGGAGGGAGCGTATGGCGTCTCCGTTTCCCTGCGGGAGCTCCTCTGTTTTGTTTCCTCGTCACACGGTCAGTAGCGTTCACGTGGAAGACGGAGATGAGGAAACCTAAGGGATTGTCTCTGAAATTCCACCTGGAGTCCGACAAATGCATTATTGATGTCTTTCGAGAGAACCTATTCTCGTGTTTTTAGCGCCCTGGCCTCGGAACTCTTTTACTATTTATTTATATGGATTTACTATTCATATGTTGAGGGTGTCCAAACCTGGACATATTTTCCTAAGGTCAAAGTCAGGAGTTGCCTGTAGGGCTCCTGTGTGTTTCATGTCCCTGCTTCCTCAGCCTAGCCAAAGAATGAAATGAAATGGAAGGGATTCAATGTAGGAGGATGACCTAAGCTTACTGGAGGGACCTTAAATGGCAGCCTTTGTCTGCTCCGCTCGTGAGCTGTGGTGAACTGTAGTGAGCTGGGGAAGGGACAGTCGTCCCCACAGGTTAGCCGTCGCGCCACGGTAATAGTGGATAGTGTTTTATGACAATGCCGCCTTCGCAGCACGTCAACGTAATGCGGCTCAAATGTTGGAAATGTCGCGTCCTCTGATGTCGGTTCGGCAGTCACTCAGATTTCGTGTCCTTTTTCATTCCCATTTCCCGTCGAATAGTCCCCGTTTTCAGCCGGATAACGTCTGGGTTTGGGCAAAAGGCTTGGTCTTTCCATAAAAATAAAAGAAATATGCTAAACAAACAGCCTAGAGGTTGCCTAACACAATAAGTACATCCATGACTTTGGAGGATCTGCTTGTGGCAGTTGCCGACTGACATCCAGAGCTTGTCACATCGGTCAGTGCTTAACGTGGCGACGTCAATTAGTCATGCGTCAAGCGTTTAGTTTTTCTTCGCCAGCGTCGTCACACTTTGCCTGTAAACACAACCCAGACACGGCTCTAGAAATGACAGTGTTTTGTGGATGGAGGTGTGGTGTGTGTATGTGTGTGTGTGTGTGTGTGTGTGTGGTGTGGGTGGGGGTGGGGGGGTTAATGTGTTGATGGAACGTCGCTTTTCCTCAAGACGACACGTGGAAAGTGTCGGGTGCTAATGAGGAGCAGTGATCCTCTGTTTACTGTGAACCCCGGGCCCTGGGGGCTCTGAAGGGACAGGCACCGCGTGGAAGGAAGGAGGGCTTTCCATTCCAAACCCCAGGACTGCCAGGCCTCTGACCGGCCAATCGGAGACGGCGAGGCGGCACACCTCGGTCGTGGAGCGTCTGCTCGCTGTCCAAAGAAAGAGCGTGGAAAAACCCTGAGGCGCCGTGTGCGCTGGTCGTCCTCCGTGCACTCGCTGGTAATCCGACCGCGCCATGGAAACCACCACGCTTTCTTAGTTATCTTGTTCTTCCCCTTTTGTTTCTCCGCCAAATGTTATCGGTTTGTTTTGTTGGAATATATGTTTTTTTATCCTGGACGGGCGCAGATGGTGTTGGGTGCCCAGAGAGGAGCTTGTCAAACGTTGACCTCATTCCATAGACATGGCGGTTGAGTGCCGAAGCATTGTGAGAACGCCCGTGTTATCTCAGTTTATCTCCCGTCCATTTTCCTATGACAGCATGGTATCCACTCTCCACTGCTGTCCACAGGGGGTCTTATCCTCGCTGCCCTCCTGTACGGAAGATTGACAGACGGACGTTTGTCCAACCCTGGCCAAGGCCCCCCCCCCCCTTCATCCTCCCCCTTCTCCGCCTCCTCCTCCGCCCCCTCGTGGCTCCCCTCTCTGTTTAAATTCCTTTACCAAACAAGACTAGGATTTAAATCCTGTCAAGAAAAGAGAGCGAGAGAAAGAGAGTGGCGCTTTGTTCTTTTTTTTTTTCTCCCCCGGAAACGTCTCCCCACCCCAGCCCACGTCAGGGTCCTGGCAGTGCGGTCAGGTTGCACGGGCTTCTGCGGGCCTTTATAAAGGAGCTGCGGGCTTGGCGCTGGCAGCGGGAGAACGAGGTCCCCCGCGGGTACTGGATCCACTCTGCTCTCCGCTCCGCTCTCTCTCTCGGCGTGGGAGGAGCTGGAAATAGGCCTCCCTTCTCCCGCCCTGCCTGCCTCCCTGGCAAGCCCCGGCCGCTCTCCGGCAGACTGGCTCTCCATCCCAATGAGCGTGGTGGGGGGGGGCTGCGATATCAGATTGCACTCTTGGTTAGGTGAAATTAAAGAGGAGGGTAATTTCTGTTTATTAATTTGTTCTTTTTCTTTTTTTTTCGTGAGTGGCTTCTCCGGTGTGCGCACGCTGGTGACAGCGCGTTTTTTTTCAGCGTGTGCGATGTTGAAAGGGGGCAGACAACGGTTGTCATTCAATACTGTACGTCTGCTCTCCTTACACTGGGAGCTTTGTCTCCGCCGGCGACGGTCGACCGGCCGTGACGGCCCCAGAGGGCATGGCCGAGTAAACAAAGGCGCTCCTACAATGGACCCGGACCTGGCCTCGCTCCTCCCTACGTGCTCCACCGGTCCGCTTCGGTCGCGTTCCCGGCTCCGTCGGAACCAGGGGCCGGCGCGGTGACGGACACGCCGTTACGCGTATTGCGGCGTTACGCCTCCTCTCGCTCTCCGTCCACGCGACCGGCGGTTTGGGGGAAAGCGGCGCGACAGCCGACCCCCCCTCCCCGCCTTTTACCCTCGCAGCTCCCCCCCCCCCTCGTCTGTTCTTCTTTGTAAACACCCTCGCTCTCGTTCTTTTGTCCCCCCCACCCCCACCCCCCTCCGCTTCCCTCTCCCTTCTTCAAACATGTGCCTCTCTCGGTGGAGGCGTAGATCCTCATCCCTACGTCAGCGCCGGCTCCCCGGGAGCGCGCGTGTGTGAAATTGGATTGCTGATCCGTCTGCCACTGAGTGGCAGAGATGTAATATGGGATAGCGGGCGGTGATGGCGTCGTGCTCCGATGGCGGAGACAGCTGCTACGGGACGCCGAGGGAGGGAGGGATCAGAGACGGCAACGTTTGACTCCGAGCTTCCTCTCCGTGGGGAGGCGATCGGGACAAATCCCTTCGAGATGACCTATAGCACGGGCTGCAGCGGCAGCACAATCAAACGGCGGTCATGGGGAGGATGTTCCATAGTGCTCGACTGGCTTTGTCATGTACGATCTACTCCCATCCCGGGGAGTGACTGAGGGGGGGGGGGTCAAACGCTGTTGTCTCTGCTGAGCCCCAGACAACTGCACGCAACTGTCGGGTCAGATTTGGTCCTAAGAGTCTATTGTTTTTTCCCGTCCTATAGGCTGCCTGATCTAAAGGCTACGGGGTCGGAGGTTAAGTTCAAAGGTCAAGACGGTTTAAACACCCTGACCCCCCCCCCCCCCCTCAATAAATGTCAATCTGCTTTTTCTGGTCTTTTCCAATGCAAATCTTTTCAGGCGAGAACCAGCACTAGTTTGCGGTGCATAACTCTTAACGCAGCACATGCATGTATTATCTCCCCCCGATTCACATTATCTCTGTGGGACTTTCATGGGTTTAAGGCCGAGGATAAGTCTAGATTATGTAACAACGTGGGTGACGGAATCCATCTAGAGTGTTGTGTGTGTGTGTGTTGTATGTGTGTTTGCGTGTGTGTGTGTGTGTGTGTGTGTGCGCGCAGTGCCGATCCGTGAGCCAGCCCAGTATTTGCTGTTTTCGGAGGCCTACTTACTCAGCTGGGGCTGAGGATCAGGGACGCCAGGAGAGGAGTCTCCTCCGTCCGGCCTGTCATTCGCCCATCTATGTAATTGAGCACATCAGCAAATGAGTGGATCAGCTCTCCAGCCCCTTCAAGGACCCACACTTAGCCCTCCTGTTGCCCTCCAAGTGTTAAATGAACTCCCTGCTGAGTCCGGCTGACTGAATATCATTTGGTTTTTCAGCCTGAAAAAGCTGCACTCTTATCTGTCAAACCCCCCCCCCCCCACAGACACACACACACACACTCCCTCATCCTTTCTCTCTCCCCTCGCTCCCCCACTTTTGTCTCTCCTCTCCCACAAGGACAGAGTAAAGAGCGGTGGCATTTAAAAAGGTCCGCGTGGAAAGGCGTTGACATTCAGAGCACCACCACCTTAAGGTTAACTCTGTCTGGATGCTGATCGCCAACGCGACTTTGAAAGCATCAATCACGCTGGGCTGGAACTTTCATTTAAGGGGGTCCCATCTCCCTCGGACCTCGGGGATGCGAGGCCAGTGGCAGTGGCGTTTTAAGCATGCACAGGTAAACAGGGCTTCGGTCGTTGGACCGCCTGGCACTTCGTTTTGTTCCATCCCTCCTCCTCGTCCTCCCTCTCCTGCTCTCACTCTGGCATGCGGTTCTGCATGACAATAGCTGCTCATTTACGTTTGTCCTTTTGTGCACTGGTGAGCTGGCCAAGCTAGGTTTGTGCAAATGAATGTGGCAACGCAAAAGACCGATAATGGGGGAGGATTCAGGCTTTCGGCGTGCTTCGGGCTTAGCCATGGCTCCTGGCAACACCGGCCTTTTCAATCTGGTCTTGATTTCTTTGCTTTTTTCCCTCCTCACTTTTTATAACATTTTTTTTTTTTATAAATAAAAATAAATAAAAACTTGATTGAAGTGCCCTCACCGCATGGGAGCGGGAATTAGCATGTCTGCCCGTCATTCCTTTGAAAGCATTGCAGTCCACTTGGCCACATTTCCAACCGGGTGCACAAAACAGACACCGCTTGATAGCGTCGGAGAAGTTTCTTTGGAATTTCTGAGGAGACAAAATCAATATCCAATTGACTTGTGCGCTCTCGCCGCCCCTTCCACTCCTGGCTGGTATCTGTGATGGATCTGGGCCATGTTTGATCAGCTTGGACCAGCGGTCTCCCATGCGGAACGGGGAACACAGGACACGGAACATGGCAACATGGAAGGCGGCGCGGGGAGGGACAAAGGGCCGAGCGCGTTGCCAGCCACGTCAGGGTCGCGCCGCGGCGGACGTGACTCTGTTGCTGACAATGGGACCCCACAAAAACGCGGGCCGAGTTCGGGTTAGCCGTGGCCGTGTGCTGTTGGGAACCCAAAATGCACCGTTTAATCACTCCCTTTGTGAATGTAATTAAATGGCCTGACACGATGTGTTTATTCAATGGATTTCTTGATGTTGTGGTGTGCCCCCCCCCCCCAAAATAGACTCTTGCGTTTTACGTGACATATAGCCTTGTTGTGGACTCACATCTTCGCAACGTAATAGTTTACAGCAGCCTGCTCCGTTTCCTCCAGGCAATGGGAAGTAATACGAAAGGTTACCAAGGCGTGGAAGTCTTTCTTCACGACAGCACCAGGCGTTTTGACATAACGGACCCAGGAGATGGAACAATGCCATTTCTTTCCCCCTTTCCCGTTCTCTCTCTCTCTCTCTCTCTCTCTCTCTCTCTCTCTCTCTCTCTCTCTCTCTTTTTCTTTTCTCCTTCTCTCTGCCTCGATGTCTCTATTCCCTTCCGGTTGCTGTGGGCCAGCCCCGCTTGCCGCCCTCTGGGATCCGTCGGCTGTCATTTGAATAATACGCACATAAATAATAGATATATTTTAAAATGCAAATTTGAACGGGGGTGGGGAGGGCTGTGGGGGTGACTCAATCCTCGTGCTTTTGCGGTTTTGACCTTAACTCCCGCTAACAAATTACTGAGTGCTCGGTGCTTCTCATTATGAGCTGGGAGGGCGTCACACAGGCAGGCTCTCCACAGGCCCCAGCCACTGCAAACGCTCTCTAAATAAATGTTACTCTCACCTTAATGTGCACAATAGTCGCGTGGTTTGGAAATCTGTCATTTTTTTTTCGGTTGGCCCCTCCGATCGCACGTATAGTCGATTTTCAATGTCCAATAGCATCAATTATCTGGCTGCAAATTGGCCGTGTTTACATTTACACTTTCCTGACGGATTGAATCAATTAAGAGGCATCGGACAAATTGGAAATGTTAACCAACGCTGGCTGCCTAAGGAACACATAACGCCCTGTCGATTTTTAAACAATTTCAGATTAACAAGCTTTCCCTGGAAATGCGTTAATTGCTTTATAATTGCACGGTTATTACGGAAATGCTCTCTTTTTTTTTATGTGCATAGGTGATTAAACCAAGGCATTACGGCGCAGGTGTGCGAGCAAACTTCGTTGTCCGTCAGGCTGCCATGCCTCCCTCCCAACAACAGCCTGGGTTATCGGTGTCCCATTAGCATACTGGTGGGCCTGCTCACTGCCGGTGTTTGTCCTCAGCGCTGTGTGTTATTTTGCCATGTTGCTCTCAGCGGTGGAGCGGTTGTTGTCTCTGCTCCACTAGGCCCCGGCAGTCTGATTCAGCCACGCGCTCCGCCAGCCATGCCAGGAGGTATTTGAGGCCTGTCACTCAGAGAGAGCGGGGGGAGAAAGAGAGAGGGTGAGAGAGAGAGAGAGGGTGAGGGTGGGAGAGAGAGAGTGACAGAGATAGTGCGGCAATGAGCCAAACCGAGATAGAGGGTGGAGGGGGGGGGGGGGGGGGTGGCTGGGGGGGGTTGAGATGTGAAGAGGGGAGGAGTGTGTTAGCAGCTGTGTGTGTAGCCGTGGTTGAGATTCGACACGGGCGTCTCGAGAACGCGGTGCATGATGATTGTGCTGCCGCCTTCGCTCCCCCCCAGACAACTTCCACCGCTCGTTTGAGCCATTACCGGTAGTGTTACCGGGAGCCATAAATGTCAGCCAAGTTTATGAGTAATATCTCATTTGTGCACATAGAACAACAACACGCTCCCCTCCTCGGATGTCTCCACCCCAGCCTCTCCGATGGACTTTGTTGCCGTTCGCCGCCATTTGCAATCCTTTGACTGCCACGCTATTGGAGAGAGACAAGTGATTTGCGGTGACGTGTCGTCCAACATCTCGCTCGCCTCGTCATCGCGTGTTATGCCCAGTGATAGAGAACATATAAAGGGACTACTTTCAAGGTCAGATCGAGATGGGCAACCGTTTCATCGCAATGGGGGACGTGCTTGCGTCGGCGAAAGCAATAAATATTGTCAAACACTGGTAAAGCGCGGTTGGTATTGAGGGCTGGCCTGTGTTATTTTTAGGTCAGGATTTATGGCGGGCTCTTTTCTCTTTTGCCGCCCTGTTTAAATGTTAACAGTGGAAGATCTATGGCGAGGTTCGCGTTGGTTTAGCCTTAGCCTCACACCTTTGGCGCGGAGCCAGGCGTCATCTACTCCCCTGAAAATGGCTCCTCGGGAAGAAAATTAGCAGCATGATCTGAGTTGATATGCAGATGTTTTGTCAAATGAAAGGGAACGTTTTCATGTCGACATATCGTTATTTAGAACTGTTTTGAGTATTCATTTTGCGGACTGGAAAGTGTAAATGATTTTATTTTAAATAGACAATCAAAAGAAAAAGTGTCCTTCTGAAGCACAATGTGAACCTGCTTCACACTCAATCTACAGCCGGTTGACCACGATCCCGATTCTACTGTAAATCCTACAGTTTTTTCCCCCACTGGCTCTCTTCCCGAAGAGCTACTCCATTTTGATATGTGCAAGGCTGCCTATTGTCCAATGCACTGTATCTGTCAGACATTTTATCAAGCATGCCGTGTCTGCTGCTCTTTGAACAGAGAATAGGCCAGCAAACCAGGGACGTACGAAGACGAAGTATGTATGACTGAAAATATCGGCCATATTAGGAATGATCAAATTAGCGGATATTTCAAACGTGTTGTAATGTCCCTTGTCAGCCATACAGTAGAAGGATGGGCTAATGATATACTGTAAGGATGTTACATGTTCACAGAATAACATTTCTCTTTACACATATTGACAAAATATAATTCACGGTCGTACTTTGTGATATGTAAACCATTGTTCAATGTAGACACTATATATTCTTGGTTTAATATCAATGAAAAATTTACAAACAAAAATGTTTGAGTTTGTAAACAAATAAAAAAAACGCATTGCGATACAGATTAGGAACATATTTTAGGGTTGTTATTCAATAGATGTTTAATCCACCTCACAAAGTGATTGACATATGAATTTATGTCCGTGGATATTTAACAGTTCCCTGTCACAGTTGGATTCACAAATGAACTTCTCTTTCATATATTTTTAATATAGTGTAACAAATATAGATACATAAATTAAATAGATAATATATATTTAGCAACAGTTAAATCACATATTCACATGTTTATATTGATAAGAGCTTGTAGTTATTTAGAGCAATTCATTGTACACATTATCGTAACAATTAAAAGACATACATATATTCAAAATAGTTCAAAAGTTTTTGTTTTATTGAAACATATTATTTTGTTGTACCAGTTTAGACAGATGATATTACTGTACAAGCGATCCACAAATTTAATTGGATGAAACTCCATACTTTTTCCAGTATTTCAAGATTAGGGTGCATACCACCCTACCTCCACACAGACCTCTCATGCAGCTCTGCAGTCAGCAAAACGATGCAAAATGATGTTCACTAAGGAAAGGATTACGAGCTCCCACTAATGGGTTTTTGTTCACAATTATAGAGTTGGCAAATTATGTTTCTTTCTAGCGGGCTTATTAATATATTGGTAACGAGGACTGTGGCATCTTTTATAAAGCTGGCCAGCTGGTGTTGGCACCAGTGGCTAATATCAGTTTTCTGTTTTTGTTCTGTTTTGAGGACTTTTTTTGCTTTTTTGGGGGGGGGTTGTTTTTTTGCTCGTTCTTTGTATCATACAAAGTCGACAGGTTGACAACTGTTCTGACACAGATTTTTTTTTTATTCGTTATGAACGGGCAACTCGTTGGCTTTGTTGCCTTGCTAACTAACAGGCTCTTGCTTAGTGTTGACTCAAATGCTGTGGCTTTAATTGTCTTTTTGCTGGTCATCGTGTAAAGATTGTCGGGCGAGTCGTGTAGGTTTTCTTTGGCTTTGACACTCTGAAAGAATACATTTGTACAAAGCACACACAGATAGTTTTTCGTTCTGCCATCTGGATCAGGTCTAATAGGAGCCAAAGAAATTCAAATTGAAATCCAATTTAAAATCCCTACAACATTTTGAGCCCTCCATGAAACCACAGTAGACTGAGATGTGGCCATGATTCCGCCTTTCCCCCACCGTCGTGGAGATTGAACATTGTGTACCGTGCAGAAGGGGGTGTTTTTCTAAGATGACAGCATTGTCTTGATTATTGAATGCAGGAAAATACGACAGTGAAAGACCAAGTGGGAGTTTCTTGGTTTTCACAAAGATGATTGCGTTGACAAGGTTAAAGACAGTGGTGCCGGAACAGACAGTTGGAAAGAGACAAAGGCTCACTGTAGATTTATTTCTAGACTGTACTTGATTAAATGTCATCTGTTAGGTTTTATGTAAACTCCTCATAAGTAGAATGCAGAACATGGAGGGCCAAGGTTGTCTCAAGAATAACCGGCTCTTTTCTTATTCTTTTTTTTGTTGCTCACAATTACTGGCTGTATGCTTTGCCCTTAGAAAGAAGTTGTCATCAGAATTTGTCATATAATGTTCAACATTTGTTTAACAGTCCAACAATACATTAGTAGCATAGTGCTTCTTCTGTCATTTCTTCCAGTCAGATTCAGAGACATTTCCCAATGTAGGTCAATCTAGGTACCATTACCACTTAGTCTTGCGGTGTTTTTTTTTATACTCTGCTCAAGGCACCCATTTGATAAATGTTGTTTAAACAGAAAGCTATTTGTATGGATCCCACAATAACAAGTTCTAGGGGAAAAAACTAAAACATATCGCGGTTTTTATTCAAAAACATTGCAATGTGTTCGGTGTGTGCGGTACGAGTGTGGCCGGCTCTCTTCGACCGTGACCTGCATATTTAGCCAGTAAATGAGACATTGTAAGCGATGTGCTGCGGGGAAAATGGATCTTTTCAAGCGGCACACACTGTTCCGATCATAGCCGATAGCCAAGCTGGAAGACCGGGGACCTAATTTTAGGGCTATTTACAACACAGTAGGCCAGGATTACTATGAATCTCTCCTCGCCTGCAGAAACTGGCAAAACCCTCAGAAATCCGTGAGAGGGAAGCAAACAAACAAAAAAACGACAAGCAGCACGAGCCAGAGATGTACTTTTTTTATGGTTTCTTTTACGTACTGCATCTTCATGTTACGCCACCATCGTCGGTGAATTCACCTCAACTTGAAAAGGCTTTTGTCTGCCTCCATTTTGAGACGGAAGACAGTTGATAGAGAGGTAAACACTGTGCTGATGACCACGCAGGGAGCCATTATTTTCCTTGGCAAGGCACACCCTCGGCCTGTGTCAGCCTTGGCTGATCCGTCCGACTCGGGGAAGAGCGTGGTGTTTAATCAGCGCCGTAATCCTGGGCCGGCATTAAAGCGGGATTTGTCTCAAAGTGTGACGGGAACGCTGTCATTTTTTCCACTGTACTCGGGCTTACCGGGTCAACCGGGCACAGCGTGCAGCGGCGTCCGTGTGCATTAAACAATAGGCTCCCCGTCTCTCTCCCCCGCTCCTTCCCTCTCTCTCTCTCTCTCTCCATCATCTGCATTCAGAGGCCTGTGGCGGGTTGGACGGAGGCGGCCTTTGCCGCGTCGTCTCCCCCGGGCACGCCCCCCTCGTTTGTCTCTCCTCCCTTTGTGCTCCTCCCGGCTTTGTTTAAGCCCCCGGCCTCTCGGACGGGTCGGGGCGGCGGCGGGTCCCAGCGTGGCGTCCGGCCACGTGTTTCCTCCCTCGGTCCGTGACGCCGCCCCCCTCCCCCCTCCCCCGGCCCATGTGAGCGGTCAATTGATTCGCCCCGGAGAAGGAAACTTAAAACTCAGCCGATCGATGCTGCACTTTGTTTGTCGGCGCATCCGGTGTGTGTGTTGTGGGACACGGTGGGAATTAGCCTCGCGCGGTAATGAAGAACCAGCCGGGACCACCAGGTAGCTTTCCTCCAGGCTTTTCCTGTGCCCAGGCGAAGCCTCTGTGATGTTGCGCGGCCTCTCCGCGTGTCCCACGGATGGTCACGCTTTGATTTGGGATGCTTGTGACTCCGTTCAGGTTCAAGAGAAATCTGTAAGGGCTGTGATGAAAAACGTTGGTGGTCCAATTACAGCCTGCTCTATTTTTTTTTGGGGGGGGGGGTTCTGAGAGTGTTCGCGAGGTTCCGTCCACTGCAAAAGCGTATTTGACAGTGATTGAGGCCGCTGGGAACCCCTTGAGCAGGTTGACTTTTGGCCCCTTCAAAATGTCTCCGCCACGCTCTCCGCTCTCTAAGTCAGAGTAATGGCCCGCTCGGCCCAGAGGAGACCGTCCGCGTCGCGATGAGGAACGAGACGCTCTTCTTCTTTGGTTTCCCCCCCGCCCCCCGCCCTTATATACGGCCTCATTTCATCAGCTTAACGACCTCATTCGAACGGGCCTAATGACTCCGGCTAATGTCCGGGCGTAGCCGAGGAACGGTGGCTATTCTCAAAAGGCAACGTCCCCCGCATGCTTATTGTATATATCCATTACGAGGGGGCTGGTCTCCACGGAGAGCACAACCTACTTATTGTGTGCCCGGGAACACTGCAGATGGAGAAAGATGCGCCGGCCCCGACTCCACTGCGGGTTCACGTGCCCGGCTCTTTTGTGGACAGAGTTCGTAGGTTGGGGTTTTGTGGACATTTTAAATGTCACATTTCTCGGAATAATTATTTTCGAGACGACCGTTGAAATTGAAGCGGAGAGAGAGAATAAAAAAAAAGGAGGGGTAATTATTCACAGTAGATCCTTAAGGTCAGTGGGGTATTAGTCTCCTGTGTGGTGAATGTTACAAAATGAATACCATCTTAGCATTTCAATAATTGCATTCAACACAGTGCTCTCTTGGAGTACTGAGGGTTCTTGTCGGCTCCCATTGGCACGGTTTTTGACAAGCGGACTGAAGTGATCGAAAAAGGTCAGACACATGCTGTCACTGAAATCTCTTTGACAGTGGACTCGTCACAAGTTTGCCAACGCCACCGACCGGAGCGACCAGACGAACGCTCCCTAGTGAAGCATGATTATGCCATTAACCGACTCAAACAGCCCCTTCGTGACACCACCTAGCAGCGTCACCTGGGTTCCTTTGCCTAGACGGGTGCCGGTATTCCTTTTAGACTCAAGTCGTGCACTCTTGGCACCCAATACAGGCGTCCATTTAAATATAAAACCACTCTTCACAGACAACACAAATCGATATGTCGACACCGACATCCTGACGTTGTCACCATACAGACATCGAAGGCTGTTATTGAAAAGCCAACTTGTAAGAAAAAAGAAAAAAGAAAGAAAGGTGGGTGAAAAAAAAGATGTAGAAGAACATCCCCTCCCCTAGAAAGTGTGACAGGAAATCAATGCTTTCCGAGAGGGACTCAAAGCTGACAGCTCAATAGGCTTTAGGAGCGGGAAGGTTAGTCCCATGCTCTCCTGCTCTTCCCCCTTCCCTTATGTTACCGTGGCACTTTCCTTCCTGGGACTTAGCAGCCAATCCCTGCCCTGGTATTCCACTTTACACACAGCTGTCAAGCAAGGGAACAAGAGAGGGTGTCTTGTGGGGTAAAGGCTAAACGTAGTGCACGTGAAGTTATCATCAGGATTCCTTTAGAAAAACCTGCCGCTGACGGTAGGCTGGTTTCAAATGATAAAAGTAATGCAACGACTTATTATAGTATTCAATATGGTAACATCGAATGATGTATCAAGGCATCATTGAATTATATATATAAGGATGTGTGATGTAAATGTTTTATTGATAACCCGCTCCGAATGCAGTGACTATGTGAACTGCTTATGTTTTTGTGTGTGTGTGCGCGTGTGTGTGTGCGCGTGTGTGTGTGCGCGTGTGTGTGTGCGCGTGTGTGTGTGCGCGTGTGTGTGTGCGCGTGTGTGTGTGCGCGTGTGTGTCTGTGCACGTTGGTTTGCTGAAGGTTTATGATTAACTGCAGCCTAAAGAAGCAATCAATTGAGTGTTCTCCGGTTTATAGCGTTGGCGTCTGGCTCTGGAGCGCCTCCATACATCCACAGTACTCCAGCGTGCCGTGCCAGTCTTGACGGCCTGTGAATTAGGCCATCGAGCACCGAGCCGTTTTGGCCTCATAAATTAAGCGTTTCAAAACAGTGAAACGGAAAACGGGGTGTTTTCAATATGTCCACCAAAGTGATCCTAGCCAGTAGTTTGTTTTGCATGCCAGCCTCTCTTCCTCTATCCGAAGCGGACAAGTTTTCAAAGTGTGGTGATTGCTGGCACGGGCCTCTAGCGGAGAGTTATTGGAGAGATATTTGATTTTCTCTGGTTTGTAGATAAGTGGGAAAACAAATGGGTGCCAGCGTGCCGGAAGCCAGCCTCTTTGATTCCTCTCCCATGCTTTTAATAATTCCTCACATCGACTCCTTTCTTTTGCCGCTCGGCCGCCAAATATCTGCACCCTTCTACCGGGCAGGGAGGGGCGACAGCCGCGCCACAGAAACAAAGGGACGAGCAGTGTGGGAACCCGTCCTTGACGGACACGTCCCATAGATTTTTTGACTTTTATTTTTTCTTCCCCCCCTTTTCAACTTAATCTTCACTCGAGGTCTAGACGTAAAGATTTTCCGGACTTTCTCGACTTTATTTCTCAAGCTGTGATGGTGAACCCTCGGCATACTCGAAGATATTTTTGTGTGTGAAAAATCAATGGAATTATTATTTTATTTTTTTCTTCAGTCTGACAGTAGGAGTCAACTAATGTGCTCCGGTCGTTTGAGGGAATATGTTGCACAGGCAGCCAAAGGGTGACTAAAAATAAACATGCATTGAAAATCATTCCCCTTCTTCATTTTGAGATGTTGTATGGAGTTTATATAACAGCAGCATGAGCCGGCATAAGGCCAGGATTGTGTATTTTTATCATAGTATGAAATGCACACGAGACAATTTCAGTCTGTACACACAGGTAAGAGTTGAAAAATATATATATTTACCCTATTTCTTTGAATGAAATGGATTAAATTAGCATTTTCTCGTATAAATATGGTTAATCATATCACCAATCTCTTATTCTAGATGTAAATTATGACTTTGCAAGTCATGTAGTTTGCGTTCACTCTGGATAAAAAAACTAACCTCAAACCTAGAGCTGCA
>JAVQJS010092764.1:0-20653 GCA_036024795.1 Galaxias rostratus | reverse complement strand
AGGTGTCAAAGAGACCTTGCATACTTTTGCCGCTGTAAACGTTATGCATATGACAATAAAAATCCTTGAGCCTTGTATAGCTAATGGATGGATGGATGGATAGGAACTCCACTATCCCACACAGCTGGTCTGTGCAGGATTTGAGGAGCCTTGAGCTGATGCCATCTAGGCTCCCCGCCTGTTTTGCCGTCTAGCTTCTGAGTTCACTTCTCACCCTGGTTTCTTGAGACCGACAGTTTGGAGGTTTAGAGTAATCCAGTCTGGAGTAATTCAGGGTTTGTTGTTTGAAAAACACCGTACAGTCTGTTGGGTACGACGTTTTCCACAAATATGTTGATATACTCAGTGATGCAGTCGGTAGGGCCGCTATTGTCTTACCTATGAGAGTCAGTAAACACATCTCACTCAGTCTTTCAGGGCCTACTCTAACCATCTCTTCACAGTGCATGTGGACACTAGCTGCCTGCTGATTATAGGTGTGTACACAGGCAGGAGGTGAAGAGAAACTACTCAGCGTGAGTAGGAGCTGCTGCAACAGGCTGCCACTTGTGCGGTGCCACTCAAGATAATTCTGTCTTAACTCTTTCAGTCCGTTTGTCCTCATCATTGTGCTTAGTTTGTGTAGGTCTCAGGCAAACGCTTTCGCACTAAGTTAGGAAGTCTCCATTACCTTTCAGATAATGCAGCTTATCAAATCATAAAAAAATTAATACAATGGCCATAACAAGACTAATCGCATTGTATGGCTAGTTAAACTATAATCTACAAGTATTTATGTAATTGTTATTAGGATATCTTGACAAGCATTGCAAACATATACATACTATGCTAATTTAAAATGTGTGCATACAATTAATTTCCTCTGGTAAAAACATAAGAAGCCTTCCTTACCTTTATTGTGGTAAATTGTGGGGCATCCAAGTTGTAAAACAATTTGTTAGAAGGGAGAGTGACATAATTACTTGGCTACTGCATGCATTCCGTACAAGTAGGTTTATCTAATATCTACAGTTTACCTAATAAAAAACCCAAAACACCAATTCCTTAATTACGTAGTGATTAAAATAGTGTTGCCTTGATAATTATTAACTTAACATGACGAACATTGAACTTTGACTCTTTGGCTAATAAGGGGCTGTGAATTTGCAAAATGATCACGTTCGCAATAAAAACACGGTCTGGTCAGCATTAGATCCGTCGATATGCTTTAACGAGCATACTGGCTAACGTCAATGGATATATCATAGCTCCATATCTAAATTGAGATTGGTATTAGTTCACTAAATCAAAACCCCCAGAATATTTAACAGCTGTGCGTAAGCATTCTGTGAACCCTTAATAGGTGTTAGCCAATGGACATTAATAAAGACGTATATTTTGCAGCATTTCAGAAAACTATCATAAATCATTTCGATTGGATTGAGAGTAAGCCATGTACAATTCCTACTGTTGAGTGTAACACCTGTGGTAAATGAATTGCAGTCCCATTGCTTGAATTAGTTTGATGTGCATTCATACTCTTAGTTGACATCCAAGATAGTGTTGCTTGTGTTGAACTGCACATCTTCACATTTTTACTTGCTCCTGGAAGTGGAGGAACGAGACAGCAAAAGTTCTCGGATAACCACCCCGACATTCCAAGAGAGCAACAAGCTCGTTCTATCTCCGGACGGGCATTGAATACATCTGTGCCAACTCTAAACCAATCTGACAGACATTCCTGGTCCTTCTCGCTTTCCTCAAGTATGTTAATTATCTTCAAATTTGAATGAACCTGAACCTGTTCTCAAGGTCATCGAGTGTCATGGATTGAGACAGTAGAGACCTGGCAATGTCTTCCATCTCTGCAAGTTTTTTAATGTTTCCACCAACCAGGACTGTTTTACCCAGGTACTTTAGCATTTAGAACAAAGTCCAGCATCGAGCACTACACTGTGAGTTTTGAAATTACAGCAGCTGAGTGAATTGTGTCCTGTTAAGACAACATTGTAGAGGTCGGAGTTGTCTAGCCTACTATACATTTTGGAATATGAGTAGAACATCCCTTGGAAGTGTAGATACGCTGTTTTTAGCTTCACCAGCATTGGAAATCTTTCACCAAGTTAGCCAGCGAAACGTGGATCAAAATAAAAAACAATGTAGTTAAAAATAACAGGGTTGAATTGTGCAAGATTTAGCTGCACATATAACTTAGCTAAACTTAACATGTGGCTCAAAGAAAAAAATATGTTTCAATGTTTGCCAATAAACAAATGCAGCCACAAAACAAACAGAAACCCAAAACAATGGCAATGATGACAAAGCTAAAAAAGAGAATGAAAAGTATTAAACTACAGAACCTTACAAACATTTGAAACACATGAACGCAATTATAAAAAGCTGACCATAATTGAGACCAGTTTTGTCCACACAGGTCTCAGTTGACTTGCGGATGAAAATTTCAACAGCCACATCAATTTAGTTAAGATGAATCACCAAATGTGCCAAAATGAAAAAATAAATATTCCTTCATTAAAGATGTAATCATGCATAAATACAGGAATATGTAGAAATGGGTAGATACATTTGGAAAGCACTCACTGATTAAATAATAATAATAATAATACATTTAATTTATAAGGCGCCTTTCAAGGCACTCAAGGTCGCCGTACAGTAATATAAAAAAACAGTTCTCATAAAAATAATAAAAATGAAAATAAATAAATAAATAAAATAAAATAAGATAAAAATAAGTAGTATACAATTAAAAAGGCATGGAGCCTGCAATCGAGCATTAAAAAGTATCACGTGGGACAGTAAGCCAGCCTAAACAAATGGGTTTTGAGGTGGTTTTGGAAACAGGACATAATTTGCAGTGAATTCCGGATGGCAGTGTAAATGGCTAGCCGAAGGTGTGACGGGATTTAATAGGCATTGTGAAAACATTTGGGAAATAGGCCTCTGTCAACCGGGGATGCTGATACACACTGCCACATTAACAATATGCTCCAACATGATTGAGACTCTTACCTAAAAACCTTTAGATCATACATTAGGCTTTGCAACATACAGTGTATATGTAAAGTATTCACAGCGCTTCACTTTTTCCAGTTTATTGTGTTACAACCGTATTCCAAAACTGATTCTGATTCTCATTCTCATTCTATTTTTCCTCAAAATTCTACACAAAATACATCATAATGACAACGTGTTTCTTGAGATAGAGAAGAAATCACTCATGTACATAAGTATTCACAGCCGTTGCCGTGAAGCTCAAATTTGAGCTCAGGTGCATGCTGTTTCCACCGCTGATCCTTGAGATGTTTCTACAGCTTAATTGGAGTCCACCTGTGGTACATTCAGTTGATGGACATTATTTGGAAAGACACACCTGTCTACATAAGGTTCTACATCTGACAATACATGTCAGAGCACAAATCAAGCTCAAAGTCAAAGGAATTGTCTGTGGACCTCCGAGACAGGATTGTCTCAAGGCACAAATCTGGGAAAGGGTACTGAAAATTGTCTGTTGCTTTGAAAGTCCAAATGAGCACGGTGGCCTCCGTTATCCGTATATGGAAGACGTTTAGAACCACCTGGATTCTTACTAGAGCTGGCCACCTATCTAAACTAAGTGATCAGGGGGGAGAAGGGCCTTAGTCAGATAGGCTGCCAAGAACCCGATGGTCACTCTGTCAGAGCTCCAGCGTTCCTCTGTGGAGGAAGGATAATCATCCAGAGGGACAACCAACCCTGCCCCAATTTACCTATCAGGCCTGTATGGATTGCGTGGCCTTATGGAAGTCACTCCTTGGTAAATGGCATATGGAAACCCGTCTGGAGCTTGTCAAAATGCACCTGAAGGACTCTCTGACCATGATAAACAAAATGATCTGGTCTAATAAGAGAAATTGAACTCTTCTGCATGAATGCCAGGTGTCATGTTTGGAGGAAACCAGGCACTGCTTATCACCAGGCTAATACCATTCCTGCAATGAAGCATGGTGCTGGCAACATCATGCAGTGGGGATTTTTTTCAGTGGCAGGAACTGGGAGACTAGTTAGTATAGAGGGAAAGCTGAATGTACAGATACATCCTGGATGAAAACCTGCTCCAGAGCGCTCTCTGGAGAGATCTGAAAATGGTTGTGCACAGACACTTCCCATCCAACCTGATTGAGTTTGAGAGGTGCTGCAAAGAGGAATGGGCGAAACTGCCCAAAGATAGGTATATTTAGCTTGTGTCGTCATATTAAAAAATACTTAGGGCTGTAATGGCTGCCAAAGATGCATAAACAAAGTATTGAGCAAAGGCTGTTAATACTTATGTACATGTGATTTCTGTTGTTGCTTTTTTTATTTGTGAAAGTCTTCAAAAAACTTGTTTTTACATTGCATCTATGGTGTATTTTGTTTAGAAAAATGTATTAATACATTTTGGAATAAGGCTGCAACATAAGAAAATGTGGAAAAGGTGAAGTGCTGTTAATACTTTCCGGATGTACAGTACATTTATTAAATGTTGACTTCAACATCAAATTCACTCTCAGTCTATTTGCTATATCTGCCTCAAAATTGACATATTTGAATTTGTGACTCAATTAACGAGTATGGAGGATTCATAATCAAAATGTGCATAGCAAGTCAAGGCTTCATTGCATTTTCTTCAAAAAATAACTTAATCTACCCCGAAAGGCGGCCTTCACGACACTGTCTTGCTCATCAATTCATTTCTGCCATGCTTGTCCTACAAAGGGATTATCATCTAGACAAAAGTAAAATTGCAAAAATGGCAAGGTATGTTTTTATTCATTCAATTCAACTATCAGTTATAATGTGTCTAGGGCCTACATTCTGTATACTACCCACCCTATGGATCATGAGTAACTTTTTAGAGCATGACTAATTAATTATATCCTTACCTTGTAGGTCTTCTGTTAAAACTGCATATGGAGAGTACCATTATGTTAATTGAGTTTTATATGGCAATTGGTTCATATGCAACACAGGTTTTAGACATCAACATGACAATTTACTTCGTGCTTCTTCATATTATGATGACAGAGGCCTTATTGTGAGCAAGTTACACATTTTCCAACGTTAAAAGGTAATCAGTTCCCAAGTAAATGACAGGGTTATCTTATTTTACATGCTGCTGACTAATTTTTACCTGCTGCTGACTCAAAAACAGAACGTTGCTGTTTCATGAGAAGAGTGAGTCATTGCATTGTTGTCTAGCACACCCATGTGGACTTTGTAGAACTCTGCACATGCTTTGTAAATACGCATGATTAACCACACATCAAAGATCAGGGGCCTATCTTACAATAGTAGTTTTGCGAGTGGGAGCATCTAATCCTAGTATCTAATCCAATAATTCCGTATTTACTTTGTTGCCATCTCATGTTTTTTATCAATAGGTTCTAGTACTTCAAAAACGAATTGATTTTTAATCAATTTGTAGACAATTATTGTGAAAGAATTAATATTATGCACTGCAATTGATGTCTTTATGTCAATCAAGTTACACAGGCAGTTACTACGACTTCTCCACCATCGTCATTTACTTTATTGCCTACCGAATGCTTTAAAAACACATCTTAACTGTGATTCGTCAAATGCGACATAGCAACAAATTGCGTAGACAATGCATATTGTGACATCTCTTCCCCTCGCACTCAAAAATTTCAGCCCTTTCGACTAGCTAGCTACAATTTGCCAACAGAAAGGAACGAACTGCATTCTCACGTTATTTAACTTGTTTCGCTTTCCCTATTTGTCTGATTTCTAGTTTTGTAGCCAAACACTTAAAAAAAATCTGAAGTTGTTTTCGTGAAGGTAAGAAAAGACATACAAATTCATACTGGGTTGATCAAAATGGCTGCTTATGCTAGGTAGCTTGCTAGCTATGCTAGTCAACCTTAGCTAACATTCTTGTGATCTGAAAGCTAAAGTTGTTAGCTTTGCAACTAGTTAACGTCGTTATGCAGCAAACATAACTTCATCCAGTAATCTATCAATTGTGTTACTAACAATAAATATTTTTATTTAAATATTTAATTTTGCGTTCTTTGTGTATTTGAGTTGGTAACATAAGATGCGTATTAAAATGTGTACAGTGCAGCAATACTAGGACTGGTCGCTAGCCAGCTCACGACGTTAACCGGCTATTGGCTACTTCATCATTTAAAGCCGGGCCAAAGCGAGCTAGTAGTATGGCTAACGGCGGCGTAGCAAAGCCACGCTTCTCGGCCTCGTGTGTTCGTTGTAACATTGCTTTAGTTTAAGATTGGGGTTAATTTTAAGAAAACTTGTGTTAGCCATCAACTTCGTAAAGTGTACATCTAACTTTGAAACAGTTCAGCTGCCGCGGTTGTCGAGTATCATTACGGCAAACGGAAACCGGCAAACCTGTATCGCTGTCAGTCAGGCTAGGTTAACTAAGATAGCGAATAGCGGCTAACGTTGAGGGCTAGCGATTTGCCTTTTCCAAGACAAAGACTTCCACCACAGATTGTCACACAATTATGTTAACGTTTCTGTTGATGAGTGTGTTCCTGAAAAACTGTGTATTTGGTTTGCAGAAACTGCTGACTGCCATTTCACTAGAATTAAAACGAAACATAAATTAAACACCAAACTGTAGGTTTTGTCACATTTCTCTTTTCTCATAGAATCATATGCTTTCAATGCAAGTACAAGATTTTGATCTAGTCATTTTTAAGGGGAAAACTAATAAGGATTTCATAAATCTGACTTTTATTGACTGAGAATATAATATAAATTAAATTGAAATCAGAGATAAGAACAAATGAACAATTTTATGTAAAAATGTAGGTATTTTCAATCACAAACTATATACTTTTTATAGTTATTTAAAGTTGCATATGTTTGAGTTGTAAACTTGGACATGCTACAGATGTGTAATTTTTCAATCACATTAGTGATTTCTGGCTGACCTGTTTTTTTCTCTCTCCTCAGCACCGTTTTCCCTACCCCTCCCTGTTATCATTATTCTTTTGAGGATTCTTCGTTGTCAAGCCGCCAAAGTGGAGAGTGCGATTGAGGAAGGGGGTGCTTCTCGTTTCAGGTGGCTATCTTCTGCATTTAGACTTGGCTGCAGAGATGTCTGTTTTCATTAATTGTTACTGCTTGTCCAGTTACATGTATACAACATGTTTATGTAATAGGCACCTATCCAGTGTTTTTATGATAAGTTTGTTACTTTATTTTTGTCAAGTATGATGACCCTTAGAAATGTATTGCACTGTTACTACCAATAGGAAGGCAACGCTACTTAGAATTAGTGCAGTTTTTCTGTATGGCATGTTTTGCTGTGGTGTACACATCTGAGATGAACTGTATTTGACTTTGCATTTTTTAAGTTCTGCTGATACTGAACAATCAGAAGTGTGAGTCTTTACAAGATGTTCAAAACAACAAATAGTACATTCACCTGGTTGTCATCACAATGAGTGATACAGAGAAACCAGGAGATGGAAACCCTCGTTGATAACTTACTTGAATCCTAATTGATTAATACTGCTGTCTTTTGGCATTACTGCTGGTACACATGTGCACATTTTGCCTTGACATAAATACAAAGCAGGAAGTGCAGCATATATCGAACGTTACAATGGTTTGTGATCATGCATGGACCCTAGACGGCAGATAGGTTAGTCAAATACCAAATGCAGGCTCTCTTAGTATGCTGCATTGAGCATAAGTACGCACTAATTGGGCCCAGGGCCATGCTTTTGGCACCAATTCTTCTTTGATTTACTGGATACTTGGTTTCTATCTGATCATTTTCAACATGCTTTTTTGTGTAAATTTTACGCCTTAAAAGCTGGAAGAGTTGTCTTATAATAAAGGGCTTTTTTATCATTATAATTGACATGTGTAAATTATGATATTGCTGTGGGGAGGTCCTTGCTACCCAGCCTAGTCTAGGTAATGTAATCTGAAAAATTATGATGCCATAATAATGTATTTACTTGCTCAACAGTAATATTAAGACCCTGGATATTATGCACCAGGATCAATGGCTTCAACAAAGCAAAAACGTGGCAAAGTGGGTTTCTTTTCATGCTAAAAAGAACAGTGTTGAATGTGAATGATTTTAGATTTTTGGAATGTTCTTTGGTGACCGTGGCATCAGTGACTCACTATTCCGTGTCTGAACTCTGATCATTTGATTGGGAGGTTTCATGTTCATCTTTATGGCTATTGGCTAATGTCTTTCTGGTTTGGCACGACTGTATATGTGGTAACTATTCAGAAGTAGGAATGATTAGATAGCACATGGGCAGACACCCTGGGGCTTGTTTGTGTCAAGGCATTAAAACACTGGTTAGGCTACATCAGCGTGTTGTTGGGTGGGGGACTTTGTCTCTGTGAAAGGTGTTATGTGCTCTGCTTTTTGTTATTGTGACTATGCCTCTGGTTTCCTTTGAACAGTGCTTCTTCGGGGGGAGGTGGTGGTAGGAGTGCACCTCAGCACTGTCCCAAGACTGTCGGCAACAGGTAGAAAAGATAATACAACATGGCCTCGAGTCATGCCGATTGCGGTCCCTTGTTGGTTACTGCCATATGTTGTGGGAGCAACAGTGCTCAGTGTCCTTTCTTTATTCTCTTTAGCGAGTTCCTGGGGAAAACCCCAGGGCAAAGCGTTCAGAAATGGGTTCCTTCACGAAGCACTAGACGAGATGCCAACTCCAGCAATGAAAAAGAGCGACACGATGCAATCTTCAGGAAAGTGAGAGGGTATGTGTTGATCCGAATACCGTTGCATGAAGAAAAAAAAAATCATTATCATAACTTGCATAGTCTACCAATTAAATAATGGGCCCATGGCACCTAAGATGCCATATTTGGTTAATGTCTAGTCATGTTTTAAAAACATGGAATAACATTTCTGCCAAACTTGACTGTGCTTTTCCACCCTCTTTCTCCGCTGCAGCATACTCAACAAGCTCACGCCTGACAAGTTTGACAAGCTATGCCTTGAGCTCCTGAATGTGGGCGTAGATTCAAAGCTCGTCCTTAAAGGAGTCATCTTGCTGGTGAGGAACCTTTTTGGTCCCCGGTGGTGCCCGTGCGGCTGAGTCCGCTCACTGCATGATTCTTCCCATACAGGCCTGTTCAATCTCTTCGCTAACTGCATTGCTCTCCTACTCTCCTTTCACTCATGGCCAGATTGTAGACAAAGCCTTAGAAGAGCCAAAGTATAGCTCGCTCTATGCTCAGCTATGTCTGCGTTTGGCAGAGGACGCACCAAACTTTGATGGCCCTACACCGGAAATCCAAACCTCCCAAAAGCAGGGCACAGTAAGCTTTCTTCAGAAACGTTCCATCTCTATAATATGATGTATTATTATCATTATGATCAGGAGCATTGTTGTGAAACAACTATTTTTAATGGAGGGTTTGAAAATTCTGGTTGGATCCAAATGTGTCAATCCATCTTGCAGACCTTCAGAAGACTGTTGATTTCCAAACTTCAAGATGAATTTGAAAACCGCGCAAGAAATGTTGAAAGTGAGTACGCCCTGTTTTCATTTCCTGGCTAGGAGCAAATTCTCACTGTATAATCTCCACCGTGACCATTTTCCCCGTCCACCCTCTCTTTTTTAGTCTACGACAAACATGACAACCCTCTCACTTCAGAGGAGGAGGAGCAGCGTGCCATTGCCAAGTTCAAGATGCTTGGCAACATCAAATTCATCGGGGAACTTGGCAAACTCGACCTCATCCATGAATCTATCCTTCATAAGTGCATCAAAACAGTACGTTCAGTTGGCTGATTACAGCCAAGATTAGCGTTGGATTGGGTGGCTTTATAATTTAGTTTTAAAATGTTAAATAATGTGTGGTGAACAAAATAATTCATCTTCCTACTAAGCCTAATGGAACACTATTTCCACCCCCTGGTAGCTTTTGGAAAAGAAGAAGAGAGTCCAGCTCAAGGATATGGGGGAAGATCTGGAGTGTCTCTGTCAGATAATGAGAACCGTGGGGCCGAGACTCGACCACGCCAAAGCCAGGGTAGCGTATAACCCCCCCCCCCACACACACACACACACACACACACTCATGTAACTAACCGCCTACATGGACTGCTGCCCAGTGGAAAGTTGTTTCCTAGCAGTGGTGAGCGTGTCAGCCCCTGACTCCGCTGTTTCTGACTCTCTCCCCCGCAGTCTTTAATGGATCAGTACTTTGGCCGTATGCTGTCCTTAATGAACAACAAGGAGCTGCCCGCCAGGATCCGCTTCCTGCTGCAGGACACCTTGGAGCTGCGAGACAACAACTGGGTCCCCCGCAAGGCTTTCATCGACAACGGACCAAAGACCATCCACCAGATCCGTCAGGATGCAGTAAAAGTGAGCATACCCGGAAAACTGTCTTAAAATCCGTCTGATATATAATGATACCTTCTAGATTGTCTTGTGATCTTAATGGATGTACATGTGTGTGGTTTGATCAGTCAAGGATGGCTGTGGAGGATATGATATACCACCACACTGCAGCTGACAGTTGTGGGCTTTCTTTTTTTACAGGACTTGGGTGTTTTCATCCCCCCCAATATGGGTCAAGGTATGAGGATGGATTTCTTCCTGGAAGGCGCCTTCATGCCCAACAGGATGAAACTGGACAGGGAGACTCTCGGGGGATTGGCTGACATGTTTGGGCAAATGCCAGGTTAGTAACGGTATTTAGTAGACTGTTCGTTTGTCTCCCCGTCTCCACTCAAAAGTGGATGTCTTTACAGCTTTGTTCGTGTGTTTGTTCCTCAGGCATTGGGATTGGAACGGGCCCAGGGGTGATTCAGGACAGGTTCTCGCCCACCATGGGACGCCATCGCACAAACCCGCTCTTCAACGGCCACAGTGGCCACATGACCCCCCCGCCACAGTCTCAGTTTGACATGGGGGCCAAGACTTTTGTCAAGTCAAACCCGGTAGGGTAGCCACCCCTGGCCTCAGGGTAGGGGGTTGTGCTGTTTAACCTGTTTCCAGTGGTGCCCCTTCTGCATTGCCTCTATGACAAGCCCTTCTCTGTTTGGGTTCCAGGTTCAGAATCAACATTTTCAAAACCAAAACCTCTTGGCCCAGCAGCAGGTCCAGTCCAAGGACATGCCTCCTCGATTCAGCAAGAAAGGACAGCTCAACGCTGACGAGGTAAAGCCCCTGGCCGCTCAGGTTCATGTTTTATCGGATCGACCATTAAGAATATCCCAAGTCTTTTTGATAGACTGGCAATCTTTTAATCGGTCCTTAGGCCTATGGAAAGCAGACTAATGCCCGGTGATTAAAGAAAGACGCGTTATTCTGAGGAGTACACCATGCCGCCGGTCTTTTTCTCCCTCTTGTTCTTACTCCTCCCTATCTTCCTCCTGTTCTCTTATCCTCCTCCGTCTACTCCTGCATCTCTACGTTACCCAACTGGTGGCTGGTCCACTGACTGCGATTATGAGAAATGAGGGCACGGCAGCAAGGACACGTTGTTAAACCCGTGTCGTTTGCAACACCACTAACTACTGCTTTGTATTCCCGTACTCCACTTGCGGGCCACAGATCAGCCTGAGGCCAGCCCAGTCGTTCCTCCTCAACAAGAACCAGGTGCCAAAGCTGCAGCCTCAGATCCCCACCATGATCCCCCCAAGTGCCCAGCCTCCTCGCACCCAAACCCCGCCGCTGGGCCAGGTAAAGAGTACGCCTCCCTGCCAGCACTGATGCCATTTCTAGAAAATCTTTCCTTTAATCTTTCTGTCACCTCGGACTGACTGATTGTATTTTTGTAGACTGGACGTCCAAAGCAGACATTCTTGACATCTTTTTGTTGTTATCCCAGACGGCGCAGCTGGGCCTCAAGACCAACCCTCCTCCCATCCAGGAGAAGCCTCAGAAGACCACCAAGAAACCCCCGCCAGCCAAGGAGGAGCTGTTAAAGACCACTGTAAGCCTCACTCTTTCTGCAGAACTTAACTTCTCCTTGTTTAGCTGGAATTGTAATGCAGGGATGGTACATTTGTAGTATACAGTTAATCCGGAAATATTTTACAGCGCTTCAAATTCATGTATGTATAAGTTAAATCACACATGTACTCACAGCCTTTGCTCAATACTTTGTTGACGGACATTTGGCAGCAGAGCCCCAAATCTTATTGATTATGATGCCACATGCTTGGCACATCTATCTATCTTTGGGCAATTTCACCCAATCGTCTTTGCAGCACCTTTGAAGCCTCATCAGGTTGGATAGGAAGTGTCGTTGCACTGCCATTTTCAGATCTCTCCAGATTTTCAATTGGATTCAAGTCCAGGCTCTCAAGGACGTTCATAGAGTTGTCGAGAAGCCACTCCTTTGATATCTAAGCTGTGTGCCTAGGGTCGTTGTTCTGCTGAAAGATAAACCGTTGCCCCAGTCTGAGGTCAAGAGCGCTCTGGAGCAGGTTTTCATCCAGGATGTCTGTACACTGCTGCATTCATCTTTACCCCTATCCTGACTAGTCTCCCAGTTCCTGCCACCCCTGCCTGGTTCCTTCCAAACACGACGCCTGTCATTTACGCCAAAGAGTTCAATCTTTGTCTCATCAGACCAGATCATTTTGTTTCTCATGGTCCAAGTGTCCTTCAGGTGCATTTAGGCAAACTGCAGATGGGCTGCTATGGACCTTTTTATGTGTGCCTCTTGACCATCCTGTCTCGAAGGTCTACAGATATTTCCTCTTACTTCTTTTTTGGTTTGAGCTCTGACATGCACTGTCAAATGTGGGACCTTTATATAAAGGCGTGTGTCTTTCCAAATCATGTCCACCCAACTGAATTTATGACAGGTGGACTCCAATTAAGCTGTAGAAACATCAAGGATCAACAGAGGAAGCAGGATGCACCTGAGCTCAATTTTTAAGTTCACAGCAAAGGCTGTGAACTCAACATATTATTGTCTTTTAATACATTTTTATAAACTCTCAAAAAAACATATGTTATCATTATGGTGTTATTGTGTGTAGAAGTTTGAGGAAATTTATTGTGGGGGAAAAAGGCTTTAGCATAAAAATACTGTGAATAGGATTTGTAATATTTGTTAAGCTATTGACAGGAGTGAGTAATTTACACCAGTGTATCTTATAAAAAAACTTCGCAATAAGGGAAAGTGCTAAAGAATGATTAATGTAGTGTCTTTATTAATGTAGCTGACCACTTCTGTCAATTGCACAACGGAGGCTCTAAAAAACGTAAATGGTGCAAAAGGGTTGAATAATCGCTTAAAAAAAAAAAAAATAAAAAAAAACAACTCAAACATTTTATACCTGGCCTACTCTGCCCCAATCACTTGTGGGTGTTGACGTGTCTTTACAGGAGACGGTGGTGACTGAGTACCTGAACACTAAGAACCTGAGCGAGGCGGTGAGCGGCATTCGAGAGATGAAAGCTCCCAAGCATTTCTTGCCCGAGATGCTGAGCAAGATAATCGTGTGCTCCCTGGATAGGCCGGACGAGGACAAGGAGTACGCCAGCACTCTCATCCACGCTCTCCGCACCGAGGGCCTCATTACCGGAGAGAACTTCATGCAGGTGCGAGGTCCCAGCTGGCTACAAATTCACTGGGATTGCAATTTGTGACTATGGGACATAGTGTTATGTTGAAATGTGTTTTGATGATGCCAAAAAACATCTATATCTTTTCAGTGGTATAAAACTTGTTTTGATACAAATTTTTCGCCCCAGTGAGTTGTATTACGATCGGTTGCCCATTTTATCGTCATGGCTTTGTTGTCCCATGCAGGCTTTCCTCAGTGTGCTTGACCAGTGCCCCAAGATCGAGGTGGATGTGCCCCTGGTCAAGTCGTACCTGGCCCAGTTTGCGGGCCGGGCCATCATGGCCGAGTTGGTGTCTGTAGCAGAGCTGGCCTTCCCTCTGGAGAACGGCACCCACTTCCCCCTATTCCTGCTCTGCCTGCAGCAGACGGCCAAGCTGAAGGACCGCGAGTGGCTCACCGACATCTTTCACCAGAGCAAGGTCAACATGCAGAAGATGTTACCTGGTAGGTGCCTCATCCAACGGGCTAACCTTAAAGTGAAGCCTGTGTAGTAATGCATTTACGTCTTTTTCAACAATTTAAATTATTAGCTAGTTGTCTTTTCCAGCATTTTCTTTGCACTTTTTTCGCACAATAGAGTTTGTAAAAAGAGGTTGTTTTAATCTGTCAAATTTTTTTATTGATGCCATGGAATCTTCAGAGATTGATCAGAACAAAGACCGCATGCTGGAGATCCTGGAGGGCAAGGGCTTGAGCTTCCTTTTCCCGCTGCTGAAGCTGGAGAAGGAGCTGCTGAAGCAGATCAAGGCAGACCCCTCCCCCCAGTCCATCTACAAGTGGATCAAGGACAACATCTCCCCCAAGCTGCACACTGACAAGGGCTTCATCAACATCCTCATGACCAGGTAGGGCACCTAGGAGCTTTGTGTCATAACAAACGGTTGGGGATTGACATGTGTACAAAGACGTATGCCGTATTACAGGGCTGCGCTACAGCTGTCGAGTCTTTCTAAAAGGGTTCTGCTGTACATCAACCTGGAGTCAAAGTTGAAATTGAAAACCAGAGGAACTTTAGACCAAAATGTTTTATTTGACACTTGGATGACCCCCCACCCCCCGAGTGCTTGAACTCAAGCAATATTCTTCCTTTGACCTGTCCTCCCAGTTTCCTGCAGTACATCTCCCAAGAGCTGTGCGTGGTGGTGGTGGAGGAGGACGAGGAGCAGCAGGCCGCCCCCTCCAAGGAGCAGCTGGAGCAGGAGAAAAACCTGCTGCTTCCCTTCAAGCCTGTCATGCAGAAATTCCTGCATGAGCACCCCGAGCTGCAGGTCAGCGCCCTGTACGCCCTGCAGGTGCACTGCTACAACAACGGCTTCCCCAAAGGTAGGAGCCCACACACACACACACACACACACACACACACGTCACAGTTAATGCCCTCAAGCCACTCTTGTTTCTTAGAGCTTCTTTAATGCGTGATATCTGATTTCAGGAATGCTGCTGCGCTATTTTGTCCACTTTTACGACATGGAAATCATTGAAGAAGAAGCCTTCCTTTCCTGGAAAGAAGATATTACCCAAGAATTCCCTGGAAAAGGGAAAGCCCTGTTCCAGGTATTTTTCCAGAGTTATTTTAACTGTATGCTAATACAAGTTTCTCTTTTGAAAGTCTAGAAACTTCTTATTTACAATTCACCCCAAAAAAATATGTTATTGAGTGGCATGTACCATCTCCACCCTTTTTAGGTCAACCAATGGCTAACCTGGCTTGAAACGGCAGAAGAGGAGGAATCTGAGGAGGAGGCGGATTAGGAAGCCAACCCGGAATGGGCATCCTTGTAGAGTAGAATATAAAAGTTCATCCTATTACCAACACCTCTTCAATTAAACCTATGCTTAATTTAACCACTACGAGAAGCAGCATTTAATCTCTTGCCCAACGGTTGATTTTGAGGTAGGTCTCTGTCCGGATGTATGAATCGAAAGTCGGGACTGGCCCAACCCCATCTTGTATCGTTTGTTTCTGCTTATACTGTAACAATGTAGCTGCAATGATCACTCATGTATTGCATTTCCACTATTTGTTAGGGGGCTATTGGTTAGAACTCCTATGATATTATGGTTGTATTTAATGCCCATATTTGATTATTTCCAAAAGTATAATCAAGTGAAAATTCATACTAGTTTATGTTAACATGAAATGGTAAAAGGCTGACATGTATTATGGTGTTTGGTCGATTAACTTAAACTTGTCTGAAACCCATTTTCGGATTTCCATTTTAAACCGAAGTGCTCTTCATTGTCCAATTGCTGATGACGAGCATGCTCCATTTTGTGTTTTTTATAGATCTGTTTGTCCAACAATGGAAAGAGATTGAATAGATACACCTCCCTTTGTCATACATAGGTGGTTGCAATACTGTCACCCTTTGTTACAATATTCTGCAAACTGTAATCATCGGTTTGCTGCCGTTATGTTTTAAAGTTGCCTGTGTTTCTACCTCTTAGTGAGATGGGCTTTGTTTTAGTTTTTTTGCCTGACTAATGAAAAGTCTGAATTTAGAACCCAAATAAATGTAGACTTTTCTTTACGTAGTTCTGGACTAATCAAATTATTTAAGCAGACTTCCTATGAAACCCCCTCATATTGTTTACAATTATTGTTAATTCATTGAGAAGTCACTTTCTAACGAACAATTTGTTTAAACTCTCAAAGGGTGAGGCTCGGTCCGGTATCTTTAGACATTTTGTGGCCCAATTATATAGCTTGGGTTAAAACAATTTGATGAATTGATTTGTATCCTTTAAAAATTGTCAAATGTTTAAAAGTTTAAGTAATGATAAATATTTTGCTTCCCATTGCTAGAACAAAAGGGCTTCTTACAACTAACATAAGTCTTAAGAAAAATTATGAGATGTCGCCCAGCCATTTAGCCAATGTGCTCATTTCCCATCTGTATGTATAAGGCAATGGATTTTAATCATGTTGTAAGGTATTCATAAAGTATTGTGCACCTCTATTGCTTTACTGTCAATAAAGTCCATTACATGAGCACCATAACCGTTTGATTTTTATTCTAGTTAGCCTAAATGTATACAATGACTATTCAAGGTATCCCACCAGCTCACATAAAAAATTACAAGGGTGGATACCCTTACTTGGGTTGGCCATTTTTAACATTTGCATTATTCTTCATCCGTTGGTATCCAGAAATATTCCACCACCTTCCTGCTTCTTCTGTGAGATTGAACCTCTGGCCTCTCCCCTCCCATCGCAGGCAGATCACCAAAATGAGACGGACCCATGTCTTTACCCACATGTGGGGCGGAGACCCTGAACATGGTTCTAGAAAAGAGGCATGCCTGAAACAACACATTGACACTAGGACAGGTTATGTGTGAAGAGTTTTTCATTGGGTTACCGGGATGGACTTCTGTCAGCGTCTTCCTGCCCAGGTTCAAGCGTGGAAATGTAAACAGGTTCCCCCTCCTGAGAAAGAGTTTAGAAAAACTCAAAATGGTACCTTCATTAATTAACCATGCAATACTAGTCGTGATTTTAAAAGATTCTTACTGTGAAATTTCTGTGAGAACCATCCTGGTTTTTCAGAATTTTTACCCTTTGGTCGCTTTCAGTCATGCAGAGGAAATAGCTCTTGATATTCACCTGACCCTGTATAATAGATCATTTAGAGACAGAAATGCCAGACATGCAATCAATGTGGACAAAAAAGATGAACAGCTTTGCTTTTAAGTGATGAGTAGTTAAAGAAGTGTACTCACAATTTTGTCCTGCCTCTGAGACTTCAGCTCCTCCTGGGCTTTGAAGATGTCCTCGAGAATCTGGTGCTTTTGCTTCCAACTGAGGCACTCTGTGGTTCGTTCCTGCCTCTCCTTCTCTGCCAAACGCCTCTCCAGGTTTGCTTCTTGCTGTTCCCGATTGGCCTTCTCACTCTGTTCCTCGGCCACCATAGCCCTGCGCCTTGAGTTCAACTCTCTGCATACAGTTTTAAGCATGTCGATTACACAGATATAGAGGCAATAAAGTTTTTATTGTGGATACCAGCTTTCTTTCCCTTCATAAAGAAGTGGACAAGTGCATCAGAAGCTGTTATTTAGACAGTTTTCTTTGTGGTAAAAATAGTTTTCTTTTGCTTGAAAACAGGTTACAAATAGCTTAACTTCTGCTTCATATTAATTCCCATAATGTATAATTCTCTACACTTAATATAACAGTGAACAAATTACTTACTTTTCTTTTATTTTTACATGTTCCTCTGTCAGTTTAATCAACTTATGTCTGAGGTCAGATTGCTCTCCCTCCAATGTATTGTTTTCTTCCAAGAGGGCCTTTTTTTCCCCAGATATTCTATCTAGTTTTAGCTTTGTCTCAAAGTAGTTTTTCTCCATTTGTGCAAGTAGAAGCTGCACATCCGAGTGCTGTGGGAAATATGCAAGTAGACATGCAAATCAGTATAATTCTGAAGATTTGTATTGCTAATTGTTACCTCCTAATCCCTTACAGTTTGTTTAATTCAGTTTGATGTAAGGATTTTATGTCCAATACATAGTACCTGTTTCTTTAGCTGGTTCAGGGCCTCACTCAGATGGTGCTTGTCTGCTTCAGCCTCCTCCTTCTGTTGGGCACTGCCAATCGCTTGGGATTCTGCCAAGGCCCTGCTTTTCTCAGCTTCCAGCTGTGATAAATTAGCCTCCTCGGCTGCCCTGGAGCACAATGTCGCCCTCTGCTGGCTTAGATAGAGCTTCTGCTTTAGCTGCATGGAGATTTTGGTGACTGACGATTAGGTGAGGAAACTAAAGACTGTTAATTACTTGCATGATGCGATTTGGTACTGAATGTCTGCAGCCAGACCAAGGAGAATTTGAAAGCGAAACCTATAGGCTACAATGATAAGACTGATGGTCATTCTTTTTCTTTTGTTGGATTGTTATAGACGGTCGTTCTGATTTCAAGCTTACACTCTATCACCATTGTGGCCACCACATATGAAACATATTCTATACGTGCCTTTTAATCCCATTTGTTCTTACCTCTTTGACTTGTCCCTGCAGTTCTTGATTGAGCCTTCTCAGGTTCCTCATAGTCAGTTCGTTCTCTGTACGCATCATTATTCTCTCCATGTAGATCTCATTGGAGAGATACTGGTTCTCTTTCTTAAGGTCTTCACACTCCTGAATGCAATGTCATATCAATACACACTCCAAAACATTGCACACAGAAATATTTGCAAGTTTTTCTGATGATTCATAAATACAACATTGAACAGAGACTTGTATTAAATAAAGAATAGGAAACATGTCACATCAAGAAGTTTTTGTTTCCATTTCTCGTAGTTTGGGAACGTAAATCTGCATTGGAATTAAACACTGACTGGTCCAATGGCATACCTTCCTTTTCCTCACCAGCTCCCCTTGCAGGTGGTTGAGCTGGAGAAAGGAGCCAACGTGGCCCATGGCGGAGACCGGCCTCACGGCCCGCACTGGCCTCCTGCACGGCCTGGAGAATCCCCTGGACTCCACCGGCTCCTTCCCGAAGCGCCCACTGCCGTTCACGTTGCTGCTACTGCTGGAGAACGACTTGGACAGGCCACTGTCCAGCGACGGCTTACCCGGGGAGGACAGCATCTGCAGGTCCCCATAGGACGTGGCTCGGAGGGCCATGCCGAATCCAGATATGGGTTGTCCGCTCCAACTCAGATGCAATAGATGTGGTATAAACTATGCTAAATCAAAACCCAAGGCAGCCACCCTAACCCGAATGAAATACCGATCTCCTGTTTTTAGAACTAGAAGAGTACTATCACCTCCAGCAGAATATCATTTATTATTCATGAAGTTAGGTCATATGATAGGGTTGCATAGAGACACAGTACTCTGTAGTTGCTCTGGGACACCAACTGACCCAGGTAGTATGATAATGGTTCTGTTTGTTTATCTGATTATCTAACACAGATGTTTGGATGAAAACCTCTGTTGTATCAGTATTACTGCTCATATTCCTATGCAATTCATCTGTAATCAGGAAATAATCTGAAAAGAATGAATGTGTCAGGTAAATTATATGTGTAGATGGAATGTTCCTCCTCATCAGGGAAGTGTAAACGAATAGGCTTTACACTACTCCTTTCTGTCTGAAACCCTTTATTTGCTTAACAGCACACTGACCTCCTGTGATCCATTCTAGCCCTTAAGAAGGCAGAAACTGAAGCCCTTTGAGTTTGGAATCCATTATTCACAGCAGTTTGAGTAGAACAATGTCCTGCATTGCTTGGCCCAGAACTACCAGTATAAATGTCTTTCAGCAAATGTGTCATGAAGTACATGCAGCACAATGCAGATCATTTGGTTCTGGTCCAGTAACATTTTCTTTCAAAAGTTTTGACTGTAAAATACAAAATGTATTTTGACTGACTAATTGACATGATTCAATTAGCCATTTCAGTTTTCATGGCAGTGCTAAAATAGAATAGAAAATAGAACTGCCCAAAAACGCCTGTACTTCCTGAGAAGATTCAAGAAGTTTGGCATGTCCACTAAAACTCTCACCAACTTTTACAGGTGCACCATTGAGAGCATCCTCACAGGTTGCATTGCCTTAGGAAAGCCCAGAAAATCATCAAAGACCGCAGCCACCCAGGCTATGGTCTTTTCTGACTGCTGCCGTCTGGTAGACGCTACCGGAGCATCCGGGCACGGACAACCAGGCTCACAAATAGTTTTTTCCCCCAGGCCATCAGGCTTCTCAACCAGTAACATTAACCCCAGGGATCACATTGACCACATGACTCTCATACGTATGCTCACTCCCTATGTACCTTCAATGCGCATCATCACATCACAATCCTATGCACATATTCATCAACACTTCTGCACTTTATGTATTTGAAATATTTGAAATATTTTGCACTCCAATTCCCACTGTCCATATCCCCCATCTGTACATATGATGTATATGTATATCCTAGTTACTTTTATATTATTTACATTTCTGGTATGGATATTTTGGCTCTGTTCTACGTAGTTGTTGCCTGCCTTGTCATAAGAATTTCTTTGCTCAGAATGATCCTGTATTATACTGTGCATTTGACAAATAAAACACTTTGA
>JAVQJS010092744.1:0-17269 GCA_036024795.1 Galaxias rostratus | reverse complement strand
TTCGTATACAAAGTCCGTCCACCCTCGCTACAGATGCGGTTTGCTAGCTCTGGCTATATGTATGAGTAAAACTTTTAACGCTTATAAAGAGTTCAAAATTGAGCGCAACCAATTTAACTGGGGTCAAATGTAAGAGGGGAATTGGGCATGTCTGTCCTTTTTGAGAAAATCCCAAACCCAGTGCACTTTTTTCCAGTTGGCACATGATTCAGCATGCCCATGCCAACTTCAATAATCTAATCTACAAGGTTGCTGGTGTGGCAACATGTTGAAAAGAAGCATCACATAAACCTGTATAACTGGAACAAAACTGCACTTTTTCAGTGATAGTCGAGCTACGAGATAGGATAAAAGTAGAGGGGAAACTCAGCCTAACAAAATGGCGGCTAAATCATGCAGCGTGCTGATCACAGGGGCTAATCGAGGCCTGGGTCTGGAGATGGTCAAACAGATGGTGGAGGGTGCTCATCCCGTCACAAAGCTGTTTGCCTGCTGCAGAGATCCAGACGGCCCCAAAGCTGAGGTGAGTGTATGATGACCTGCAGGAGTGTCTGAATGGAACTGCTCGTTTGCCCTGTTAAACTCCCAGCACAATTATGCTTTCTTATATGGTTTTCAGAACCTATCATACTATGTTTGCAAATTAAGTTTTTTTATGTTTCTCGTTATGCACAAATGTAATTCTGATTTGTACATCAGGCTCTGCGAGGCCTAGCAAAGAAGTACCCTAAAATCATCACCAACATTCGTCTGGGTAAAAAGAAATCTATTCCATTGTTTCCACATCCTGTAGCATTTTGCAAATATTCTGTAGCCCGCAAAAATTGTTTTTAAGTTTCAGTAATCGATGTGTTTGCATGATGTCAAAGTCCACTTTCTCTGACAGATGTCACAGACCCCGGCAGCATCAAGAAGTGCTCTCAAGAGGTGGGCTCTTTGTTGGGAACAAAGGGTTTAAACCTACTGGTGAACAATGCAGGAATCTTGCCCTATGGCAAGGTGGAGACGAGCAAACTTGAGGACATATATACTGCCCTCAACACTAACCTCATTGGCCCCATGATTATTATCAGAGTAAGGGCTGAATCATGTCTATATATCATGAATAAGTATCTACTGAATGCTTTTAGATGGCTCAACATTATGCATAGTAATACAAAATAAAAAAAAATCATATTTTATATGATCAAATTATATGGTCATCACTAGGAATTCCTACCCTTTCTGCGGGAAGCCGCAAAGACTTCTGGGAAACCAAGGATGTCTTGCTGCAAGGCAGCGGTCATTAACATCTCCACCATCCTGGGCTCAATGGTAGTGGTCAAAACCAAGTATGAGAAGTACCCAGCCCTACCCTATAACATCAGCAAGGTAAACAGAGGACACACCTACAATGTATAAGCACCTTCCTTCTAGCCACAACCTGCTTTCTTTTCTTGAGCCCCGTTCATGGGCAAGTTTATCCAGCACCTTTGTTGTCTTGCTTCGACTCACTCTAGCCCCTGTTTTTTTACTTCTTGCAGGCAGGTTTAAATATGCTCACCGTTTGTGCAGAGGAGGAGTTCAGGAAGGATGAGATCATGTTTGTTGCCTTGCATCCTGGCTGGGTTCGCACCGAAATGGGGGGCGCAGAGGTGAGTCTGTCAGTCGCTCACACCTTGGGCATTAAGCGGTCGAAAGTGATCAAAATCTTGTAATATTAATGTGTGTGCGAGCAGAGGCACTGCTGGGTGATTCAATCAGTTGACTGTTTGTTATGCCTTTCTGACCGACAGGGGGAGATTGATGCTCCAGAGAGCATAGAGGGGATGCTGCGTGTGATGCAGTCTCTGACTGAGAAGCAGAATGGAGCCTTCTTGGACTATATGGGCAAGACTGTGCCCTGGTAGACTCACAAAGTCATTTCTGACTCTATGATAAATCTTTTCACAGCTTTTCACGACTTTCTGCTGATTGTCATAAGACAAGTAAAGAATGTTGAGTACATTTTAAAAAACGAAAAAAACTGCATCGAATTAAATCTGGTATACAATAATATATATATCTGGTATATATAATTTCTAATACTAGAAATACATAAAGTGGAAGAAAAATGTATGTTTTAGTATTGTATTTGTGTAAAAATCTTACATTTGCTTGAATATGTATTTGCCCCTGTGTTTATTTTATCACACTCAATTGTTTTAGCTTTCAACTAAAAAAATATTCTTAAACAAATAGGCCTACAACTTGAATGAACTGAAAATACTGTGCCAATTGCTATTTTACTGAAGGAAAAAGTTGTTTAAATACACGAAACACACTGTGAAAATGTAATGGTCGTAATTAATGAGAAGTTCAAAGTATTCAAAAATGAGACGTTTTTACTTTTACATGAGTTAATTTAAAAATATGTATTGCACTTTGCTATTTTTAGATTGCATTCCGTTCCAGAGTATTTTTACATGTGCTACGTTTAGAGTACAGTAGAGGAAACATGACCTTGAAGTTTGAAACTTTAGCCACAACCCTATGTTACCCCTTGCCTTTGCCAATATTAGCACAAATGCCAGGTTGGGGCAAGTTGTCTCAATGACTTCGGGGCAAGTCATCTCATGTAATAATAGTATCAAATGCTGCTCTAAATGGATTTCTATGTATATTTACAGTTTAAAGCAGCAGACATATCCCTGACTACACTAGAGCGGCTCTGGGCTGTGAGGGTGTATCCACTAACCCAGCACACACTTCCTACCAGACAGTGTATACGCACAGGAGTTGACAGGTGCAATAGGAATGATTGTTTGAGTTCTATAACCAGGTTCAATTTGTTATTGAAGAATTACTCTAAATGTATTAGCTGTGTTCTTAACTGTTGATAATCCAAAGTGACAAGCTACCCAACATAGTGACAACTTACCTGCAGATGTAATTCACACTCATTAAACTGTCTACAACTCCACACTAAAATAATGAATAATAATGATGTAATTTATTAGAAAACATGTGCCTGAGACTATTTTCTTTTATTAATTTCGTTTCATTCATATCCTTTTGATGTATTGAGCCCAGTAAATTTTAGTGTGACAACAAGCCCTGGCAACAGCAAAAGGTGTATTTGAAAAACAATACTATGCCATTTTTCACTTACACTTAATGTAATTCTAGATCAGATTAATTCTAATGTCGTTTTTAATGATATTTCTTGGCTTATGGCAGGCGTTAGATCGCTAGGGTCTGCTGAAAAGGTGAATCATGGAGTCAGGAATGGCTGTGAGTCTACCAGGGCAGTCTTGCCCTGGTTAATGCAACTAAGATGGCAAGACTTATTTTTTCAGAGTGTACTTTCAGAGTATTTGATAAACTTTTATTTTTTATGAAATAATTTACACAGCGTTTTCTGTTAATGCAGGTTATAGGCTTAATTTTAGGATGAAACAACAATGGAAAAAATACATATTCGAGCAACTGTAATATTTTTCTTTGAAATACAAAACTATGACATATGTTTTAACTATACTTAATGTAATTCTCGATCCGATTTATTTCAATAAATTTTTTTCATGATTTTTGTTTTATTTATTCAGCATATTTGCAAAACAGCATGCATGAGATAGCTGTGAAAAAGAATAGTTATGGCGTCAGGAATGGCTTTGCGAGTCTACCAGGGCACAGTCTTGCCGTTGTAGTCCAAGAAGGCTCCGTTCTGCTTCTCAGTCAGAGACTGCATCACATGCAGCATCCCCTGTACGCTCTCTAGAGCATCAATCTCCCCCTGTCGGTCAGAAAGGCATAACAAACAGTCAACAGGTTTGATTACCTCCCGATGACCTCTCAATGCTCAAGGTGTGCGCCACTGACAGACTCACCTCTGAGCCTCCCATGTCGGTGCGAACCCAGCCAGGATGCAAGGCAACAAACATGATGTTATCCTTCCTAAACTCCTCCTCTGCACAAACGGTGAGCATATTTAAACCTGCCTGAACCAGTAGGAAAGAAAGCACGGACAACAGTGAGTCGAAGCAAAACAGTGAAGGCGATACATTACAAGCAAGTGATAGGTCAACATGACCGTGAACAAGGCTCAGGAAAAGAAAGCAGGGTGTGGCCAGGGGAAAGGTGCTTATTTGTTGTAGGTGTGTCCTCTGTTTACCTTGCTGATGTTATAAGGGAGGGCTGGGTGCTTCTCATACTTGGTTTTTACCACTACCATTGAGCCCAGGATGGTGGAGATGTTAATGACCGCTGCCTTGCAACAAGACATCCCTGGTTTCCCAGAAGTCTTTGCGGCTTCCCGCAGATAGGGCAGGAATTCCTAGTGATGACCAAAACTTTTAATATACAATATTGTGTAGGAAGTGTTATTGCAGATACAAAGTAACATGGAATTATTTGAATGTCCCAATTCTGAAACAAAATTACTATTAATGTTTATGTGTGTTAGATAACCCCCAGATCTTACTCTGATAATAATCATGGGGCCGATAACGTTGGTGTTGAAGGCTGCATGCATGTCCTCGAGTTTGCTCGTCTCCACCTTGCCATAGGGCAAGATCCCTGCGTTGTTCACCAGCAGGTTTAAACCCTTTGTCCCCAACAAAGAGCCCACCTCTTGGGAGCACTTCTTGATGCTGCCGGGATCTGTGGCATCTGTCAGAGAAAGGAGTCCGATATCAATGCGGGCTACAGAACATTTGTGAGAGGCTGCAAGATGAGGAAACGATAGAAAAGAGGTTTTTTTTACCCAGACAAATGATGGTGATGATTTTAGGGTACTTCTTTGATAAGCATCGCAGAGCCTGGTGGACAAATCAGAATCAGATTCAGAATCGATTTAATTCCCAAGTAGCCTTCCACCTTCAACGAATTTGTTAGGAAATATTTATGCATAACAAGAAACATTAAAAAACATAATTTACAAACATAGTATGACAGGTATTGAAAAACATATAATGAGGCATAATTGTGCTTGGAGATAAACAGGTAAAACGAGCAGTTCCATTCAAGGACTCCTTCAGGTCTTGATACACCCACCTCAGCTTTGGGGCCTTCTGGATCTCTGCAGCAGGCAAACAGCTTTGTGGGGGGATTGGCGCCCTCCACCATCTGTTTGACCATCTCCAGACCCAGGCCTCGATTAGCCCCTGTGATCAGCACGGTGCACAATTTTGCCGCCATTTTGTTAGTTTATCCGAACTTGTCGCTTGTTTGTCCGATCTTGCAGCTCGACTATCAGAGAAAAGTGCAGTCTAGCTCCAGTTATACAGGCTTATGTGATGATTTTATTTGTTGTGTAGCCACACCTACCACCTTGTAGATTAGATTTCTGAAGTTGGCATGGGCGTGCTGAATCATGTGCCATCTGGAGGAATAGTGTGTATTTCGTGTCTAATTCAAATAGTCAGAAATATCCAGTTCTCAGCTTAAGACTCCAGCAAAAATAAGTTTAGCTCAACTTTGACCTCTTTTTACGTTTACTTATCAGTTATCCTTACAGGACGTTGTGGAAATTCCATAAATTAAAGTTGTATTTTAGAAGCCGCTCTCATTTTCAACCTCAGAAGGCACAGACTTTGAATCTCCTTTAAAAATGACTGAAGTCGCGTTGAAGCAGATGCTCTTAAGTCATACGGCAATTTACGACATCTTGCAGTTTACCAATCATTCTATAAAAGTAATATGTTGTCGGCACTCGTGTTCACAATCAACGACACACGAGAGGTTTTAAATTCTAATATTTTGTTGTCTTGTAACTTACTGGGTAATTTTCTAACTATTGCAATAGGTGCAGTTTGGTGTTTTCAAACTCAAACTTCACTCCCGTCAGTTAACAAGCAAAACCAACGTCAATTTCTATAACTCTCAATACACTCGAACTCGCGTTCTCCAGCATGCTAAACCAAGCTTTAGTTTTACTATTTTTGTGCTTCCAGAAAAGTGTGTTTCGCTGTTTTTAAGATTAAGTGTACCAAATACTTAGCTAATTAAACGGAGTGCGAATTACAAGTAGCGAAGTGAATTAGAACTACATGTTTAAATTTATTTGAATAGAAGTATAATTTTTTTTTTTTAAATCTTAAAAAATTACTTATCTTCAAAAACTCAACTCAAGTCTGCAGTAGCATGAGTAGTTTGATACACTCTGCTTACTGCGGCTAAGATGCTAAGTTAAGAATGTAATGATAAACTTTTTCCTTGAAAAATTTAATAATTTATACAGTATTTTCTGTTAATACAGGTTGTAGGCCTATTTTAGGATGAAGTTGAGAACAGATGATGGCAAATATGGGACAGTACCCAAAGCAGAGAACAAATACATATTCAAGCAACTGTAAGATTTTATTAGAAATACAATACTATGACATATAAATTACTTATACTTAATGTGATTCTTGTTCTGATTTGTATAAATGTAATTTTTTTAAAGATTTTTATTTTCTTTATTCAGCATACATTTCTTGTCTTATAGCAGGCACGAGATAGCTTTGATCTGCTGAAATTATGAATTATGGAGTCAGGAATGGCTTTGTGAGTCTACCAAGGCACAGTCTTGCCGTTGTAGTCCAAGAAGGCTCCGTTCTGCTTCTCAGTCAGAGACTGCATCACACGCAGCATCCCCTGTACGCTCTCTAGAGCATCAATCTCCCCCTGTTGGTCAGAAAGGCATAACAAATAGTCAACAGGTTTGATTACCCTGCGGAGCCGCCTCTTATGCACACAAACACTCACTCAACCATAGACACACACCGGCACGCACGCACACACACACAAGCTATTAAGGAGATTTTGATTCACTTTAAACCTCTCAATGTCCAAGGTGTGAGCAACTGACAGACTCACCCCTTCGCCTCCCATGTCAGTGCGAACCCAGCCAGGATGCAAGGCAATAAACATGATCTCATCTTTTTTATACTGGTCCTCTGCACAAACGGTGAGCATATTTAAACCTGCCTGCACCAGAAGAAAAGAAGAAAGGGACAATAGTGAGTCGAAGCAAAAGAGTGAAGGTGATACATTACAAGCATGTGATAGATAAACATGACTGTGAACAAGGCTCAGGAAAAGAAAGGGTGTGGCCAAGGGAAAGGTGCTTATTTGTTGTATATGCTGCGGTTTACCTTGCTGACACTATAGGGTAGGGCTGGGTACTTCCCATACATGGTTTTGACCACTACCATTGAGCCCACGATGGTGGAGATGTTAATCACCGCTGCCTTGCAACAAGACATCCCTGGCTTCCCAGAAGTCTTTGCTGCTACCCGCAAATAGGGCACGAATTCCTTGTGATGACCATAACATATAATGACATAAAATATTGTGTAGCGTATAGTGTTATTGCAGATAAACTTTTACATACCAACAAGTCATTCTTAGTATGATCCAATACTATGCATAATATTGAGCACTCATTTGATGTTAATGTGTGATAGGTAGATTAGACACAGCCCTTACTCTAATAATAATCATGGGACCAATAACGTTGGTGTTGAAGGCAGAATGCATGTCTTCGAGTTTGCTTGTCTCCACGTTGCCATAGGGCAAGATCGCTGCGTTGTTCACCAGCAGGTTTAAACCCTTTGTTCCCAACAAAGAGCCCACCTCTTGGGCACACTTCTTGATGCTGCCAGGGTCTGCGGCATCTGTCAGAGAGAGAGAGAGAGAGCAGTACACACCATCATAAAAACACTTGGATCACGTACAATTGAACATGTCTGCCAGCTACGGAATATTTGTGAGATGCTGCAAGATGAGAAAACGATGGAATATTGTCTTTTTTTTTTACCCAGACGCATGATGTGGATGATTGTAGGGTACTTCTTTGCTAGGCATCGCAGGGCCTGGAGGACAAAGAAAGCATTATCGTGCTGGGAGTTTAACAGGGCAAACGAGCAGTTCCATTTGGAGACTCCTGCAGGTCATCATACACTCACCTCAGCTTTGGGGCCGTCTGGATCTCTGCAGCAGGCAAACAGCTTTGTGGGGGGATTGGCGCCCTCCACCATCTGTTTGACCATCTCCAGACCCAGGCCTCGATTAGCCCCTGTGATCAGCACGGTGCACGATTTAGCCGCCATTTTTGTTAGGCTGAGTTTCCCCTTTACTTTTATCTGGTTTGGGAGACAGGCTGTCTGTGATCATGTGAAGTTTTCAATCCATTTATACGGACTTATGTAATGCTTTTATCTTAACGCGTAGCCACTCCTACTACCGCGCAGATTAGATTACTGAAGTTGGCATGGGCGTGCAGAATCATGTGCCAACTGGAAAAAGGTGTGCACAGGACTGGTTCTATGTTGTCGACGACATGTTTGACCAGACGTTTTGTATAAGGGTTAAAGAAGAAGAGTCCATGACAGAAACCCTTGTCCGGCGAATATATAATACACCCTGCATAAAAACAGAATCAAGGTTTTTCTGATCTGACAGATAAGACGATAAGCACTCATTGTCATCGTGATTCTATTCTATTCTATTCTATTCTATTCTATTCTATTCTATTCCCCGTCCGCCCGTTGGTGTTCCTCCAACCTCCTGGTATATTGACGATGAGTAATGGTGGCCAAATGTGCACACACCTCTGATTTTGTAGAATAATGTGTGCCAAAGTGGAGTGGAGTCTTTTTTGCCGTTGGCCTAGCAGTCGAAACGCTGGTCATGCCGACGTAGTAAAAGAGATGGAAGATTTGACCTGGTTTTAATTCACTTTTTATTTTAAAACATGTTAAGTCATGTGTAGACTTAGTATAAAAGGAGTGAGAAAATGCATGCAGATCAGTCACCTCAAAGCACCATACACGAGCGTATCCTCGTGATGTAAAGCAAACAGCCAGACAGGTTCTTGTGTGTGGATCTTGTGAGACTGCATCTTTTGTGACCCGACACTGAGGCGTGCACCAACCACACATTAAAATGAAGCTTGACAACAACATCTTATGATAACCAGCTTTAATTCAGGAAATATTTTTTTTCACATGGTAAAACGGTATGGAACCAAGAAGACGCTGTTGCGTGGCAGGCAGGCAGGGATGCTGAGCCGCATTCTGACCGCGAGGCCTGACCGTTTTATCTTTTGAACCTCACCGTCGGGTTTTCCGACAAAGCTTCGCGGGGGCTCTGAAGTCCTCGGTACCCACATGCATGACCGTCCAGCATGCATGGCAACAACAGTAAGCCGGGGATGTGTTAGGGAGATTACAGTGAAGTGGGGGGGGTGATGTTCTCCATGGACACATAAGAAACAGGAAATGATGAACGCCTCTTTGCTAATGTGATGTTCCCGGTATTGAAAAGTGCCCATATAGCATTCCCCTTTAGAGGATAGCAATCTTATTGGGCTCCCGACACTGCCACTGGCAGGCTCTCGGCATGGCCAATGGGCAATCTGCTGCTCTTTGGATTTCTCTGATGCTGGTGTGAGCTAAAAATTTATTATGTCTGTGTCTGCTGAAGCAATAGATACAAAGATAAAAAAAAATGACCTATCATAATAGATGTTTGTAACTAGCGTCTGTGTCAAACACGTAAAATTACCGTATGTGTGTCTAAACACTCCTACAACATAGAAAGACAGAAAAATACATTTATCCTTCGATTTCCCCGTGGCATTGTGTTCATTTTGCTGTCCAGGTCAAATTGGCAGTATCCAGCTTCTAACTAACAACTCTATGTGATGTACACAGTGCAATGCACCTATGTATACAACTCAATTCATACATTCCTACATTCATTCCGATTAACATACATGGAAGCATACATACATACTGTACATGTATAATACATACACAAATATAAATACATGTAAATTAAATGCACTTCTGTGTTGCCCCCCCAGCTCTCCAAAACGGAAATCAAAAAGGTGCATAAATCATATCAGATCGTAGTCCATGCAGTTCTGAGACTTCTTGAGTTGCTGAGACTGAATGTTCAGAGAGAGGTGTGGAGTACCAATCTATTTCCTATTAGCTTCCTGCCTTTCTTCCATCCTCTCTCTCTCTCTCTCTCTCTCTCTCTCTCTCTCTCTCTCTCTCTCTGTCTCTCTCTCTCTCTCTCTCTCTTTATCATTTTTATAATCTCTATTTTTTTTGATCCACCCAGTGAGTTGCATTATTTTTCTTGGCAGCTCCGACGTGTGTGTGTGTGTGTGTGTGTGTGTCCTAGCGTTTACAGGTGCGTGCTGTCCTGCGTGTCAAAGCGATGGGCCTCGGAGCGACCCGTACTGCCCTTCCTGCTATTGCCCTGGTTGGGCAGAGACAGCGGGTCCGGCCTGATGAGGTACCTGCGCAGAGAGCACACCATAACACCGCTTTAGAACCCAACTGTCTCACGTCCAAACACGATCACTGTATCGGTGGGCGAGCCCCCTAAAGCCGTGGGTGAAAGCGGGCCCTCTCTCTACTCACACGACGTCATGCAGCTCCAGCCTGGTGTCCGGAGAGGGGTTTATCAGGATATAAGACAGTCTGTTTCCCTGGTCCGTCATCCCATCTAGAAACGTGAGAGGGGGTACACAGAGGACACGAGAGGAAAGCACAACATGTGACAGGGTAGGATACAGACAACCAGACAACCATTTTAGATTTAGACATAGGACATAGACATAGAAAATAGGACGACAACAAACTGCGGCCCCCGCACCCTCGTACAGATCAGCACCCATAACAGATCCATTAGTCCCCCCGAGGTGCTTCACAAAGGGTGACACACACAGTTAGCCGAGTGCCACTCACTGAAGCCGGAGGGCGAGAGGCCCAGGTGTTTCATGCGCGTGCGGACCAGGGCGTTGAGCTCCTGCCTCTCCGAGCGCCTGAACAGGGTCAGCCTCTGCTGGCTGATCCTCTCCGCGGCGCTCCCCGGTCCGCCCTTTGCACTGCTGGGGCCCCGGCCCCCTTTCCTGCTGAGCCGGCGGGCCCATTGCATGCTCTTTCTCCTCAGCAGAGGGTGGTCCGAGGTGTGGGAGGAGGAAGACGGCGGCTCCGAGGACGTGGAGTTGCGGTGGGGGCCCGTTCGTGACAGAAGGGGCTCCCGGGGCTCCCTGGTGTCCTCGTAGTCCTCCACTGTGATGGACACTTGGGACTGAGACACACACACACACACACACACACACACACAGACATGCACACACACAGACACTCACACATACACACACACACACACATGGGTAATCGGCTAGTGATAGTTCATCAAATCACATCATTGCCATCGCATCTGATCCATTATCGCAAACTATTCACGGTGTGCGGCTTTAGATTCAAGGCCAATGTGGACATTTTAATTTGAAGGTCGAGCTGCCATTAGATGAAAAGGCTTCTCGTAGCTGGGTCACGATGCTGTACCTCGGAGACCAGCAGCTTGTGCGACTCGGTGCGATAGATGCCGATGGGGATGTCGCCCGTGGAGGAGCACAGTTTCTGGTACAGCCGGCCGTAAGTGCGGATCCACAGGTCTTCCTCCGTAATCTTGGTCTGGGCGAACACACACACACACACACACACACACACACACACACACACACACACCCACACCCACACAGAGACCTCATTATGGCTCTGAGCACACACACCCCGCGTGAAGTGGAGATGTGAAGAAGGGCACGGCGTGTTTACTCACCGCACACAGGAAGCCAGAGCCAGGCATGGAGTCCAGCCCCAGCAGCAGTCTAGTGATCGAGATCATGTAGTCTTTTACAAACGACTGGCGGGGAGACACGCACAAGACTTCATTAATATTCCACATGCTATAACACCCACAGTGCATTGATTATTAAGTATCACTTGTGTCTTTTGAATTTACAAGACGATGAGGTTTGTCAGTTACATGTCTTACAGTAGCTTGTTACCCAGTGTGTCTGAGTAAATTTTTCAGTCAGTAGGCAATACGTAGTGTGTGTGCGTGTGTGTGTCTGCGTGTGTGCTGCGTGCCGTGCACAGGCCGAGTAACTACCTGGTAGAGGAGCGTGTCCAGCATGCTAACGCTGAACACCTTCCCTGCTGCAAAGGGCAGGCGGAACATGAACACAAGATTGGATCCCTTTTCTCTCTCCTTCTGCCGAGCAGCCACAGAAAACACACACGGAATGGCGCTCATTTAAAAACATGGGATAGCAGGGGGGTAGGCCGTCTCAATTCTATTGGCTTGACATCCACACTAAGTGAGAGGAAGGGGAATTCAGTGTGTGTGTGTGTGTGTGTGTGTGTGTGTGTGTGTGTGTGTGTGTGTGTGTGTGTGTGTAGGGGGTCAAATCGTGGCGCTGAACGACTCCCGGAGCCACGCTTACCTTCTCGAGTTTGGAGAGAGCGAGGGAGTAATGGTCTTTGACCTTGAACTGCATGAAGCGCATGTTAGCCGGATGGGTGAGCTCAGTGATGATGCTGAGAGCGGGAAACAGTCTGACGGAACGAAGGGGACAGAGTGGTCAGTACAAAAGCCCTGTTCCCTATCCGTACGCACGCCGTTCGGGAAGGACGCATGTCGCTGACCTGAACAGGGTCTGGACGTTGACGATGGTCTTGGCGTCGGCCATGTAGTCTTCCTCTGCGATCATGGAGCTCTCCTTGTCCACCACCACCATGGTGTCGGCGAACGTCACCCCACAACGCAACAGGCTGTCCAGGCTAGATCCAGACAGAGCCGAACATCAGATTGAGACAACGACAGTGTTGGACTAATAAGCCACATGTACCCATAGCATAAAGACAGAGATGTGCGAAAAAGTAGCCAACGTGAGACAGGGGGGCACGGACGTTTTCACAGCACTCAGTATAAACAAACTAATCGAATGAGACAGAGAGAAGATGAGATGCAACCTAGCCGGTGTGGAGCTGAAAAGACTGGGGGGGGGGGGGGGGTTGGTGACGCTGAGTCTTACTTGTCGATGGAGCCCACTGTGTAGAACACCATGGGGAACCAGCAGATGGCCTCCAGGAAGTCCGCCTCAGGTCTAAATCAATCAAAACACACATGGTTTGGGGTGGTGTGGATCCCGGAGGGGCGGGGGGGATTCCGGGACCATGCATACCCAAACAGAGACTCCAGCCCAGACACACACCATCATAGGTCATGCCCGCCCGCACACATCACAGAGACTAGCTGAGGAGCTACAGGAGCGTGACTCGAGCTCTTACTGCCTTTTTATTAGATTCCGCTCTATTGCGGCGGCTTGGGTTGGTGTGCGCCGGCCTACCGAGCACGTCCATGAATCACAATGGAAGCAGAGCTCACTAAAGCGTTTCATCAATCACATTTATAGTAAAGCAACCCCCCCCGCCCAGCCCTCGTTCTAAAGGTTCTCTTTCCTGCAAAGGCAGTTTAAGGCTCGGCCTATTCAATAAACCACGCCCGCCTAATGTCCTCGCCGTCAGTTTGTGTGTGCATCTTTTAGAGCTGCCACGGAGACTTACCGTCTACCCTAACGGAGTTCCGGAAACCACAGGTGCTAACCCTCTCGTCCATTTGTCTCCCAGGAGACCACGCTACGCTTGGCCTTCCAATAAAATGGCTTAAAAGTCCCCAGACTCCATCTCTGCCCGCCCTGTCACGCACACACGCCCCCTGGATACTCGGCTCGCACAAAGCAGACGCGTCGGGCCACGCCGAGCGCACTCACATGCTCTCCAGGAGCAGCACGATGGGGTTGAGCTCCTTCCTCGGCCTGTAGTAGGCCCTCAGCGGCACGATGAAGTTGTACAGGCCGTTGCCCGCGCTCTCCGCCGACACGATGATGAGCTTGTTCTTGAAGCCGTAGGAGCGGGCGTCCTCGAAGGGGATGTGGTGACAGGCCTGTGGGGGGGGGGGGGGGTGGTTGGAGGAGAGCAGAGTGAGGGCTGCGGTCTGGTGAAGTGTGAGAAATGGACGGGCGTGGCTTTGGGGGTGCTTGGCGGCGCTGCATGCCGCACCTTGTCCATCCGCAGGCAGCAGAACGGCATCTTCTCCTGGAGGAGGTGGCACAGTGCGGGGGAGCTGCCGATGTACGGCGAGTTCAGCGGGTACCCTTTCACCCACCTGTCACGCCCACACGGCACACACACACACACACACACACACACACACACACACACACGGTCAAGATAAGAGCAAAACAGCGATAAGGTTACCATAACAGCCGCACTATAGCCCCGCAGAGAGCACGCGGCGGCGGCAGCGTTCCAGCGCACTCACTCGCTGTGCCCGCCCCACCAGTGGCCCTGCTCGTCCCCGTCGCTCTCCTCTTTGCCCTCGTCGCCGCCCTCGTCCTCCGACTGGTCCCCCAGCAGGTCGAAGGTGGGGCTGTCCACCCCGTCCACCAGCTCCAGCACGGGGGCGATGCTGTGGCGCCTCTCCTCGGCCATGTCGGCCATGGCGGGCAGCGCCAGGGTGTTGACCCCGCCCGCCTCTGTCCTGGAGCTGCCCCGGCGCCCTCCTCCTCCTCCTCCTCCCCCTCCGCCGCCGATGACCCCGGGACCCTGGCCCTCCGGGCTGCTGTCACTGGAGTCCTGCAGGTCTATGGCCACCGTGCCTGGAGGAGACAGAGGAACCTCGCAGGTCAGGATTACGATGTCTGAAGAACACAGTAGCCGCACAGAGCAGAGATCCGGTCGATAGAGCTCTAGTGTGGTGGCTGAGTTCTTCTGCTGTCCACCGGGGGGCACAGTTGTCAAGGGCCTCTTCAAACGAGGCCAAAGTCTCAAAAACGAAAGCTCAGTTACAGTTCGGGAGTGTGGCGGACGAACTTGTGGAAACAAAGAAAAAACCCGATCAGATAAGCGCGTCGTACCTTTGCTTTTGACGGGTGTGAGAAACACAAAAGCGTCCTATTGTTAGCCAGCGAGGGCGAGGGGCAGCCTCAGCGGGTGTGAACGGACGGAGGAGGGAACGGCGACGCCGCCGACGCGCTGTGAGTCACTCGAACCCGAAGCGGCCGCGACAGAGAGGCAGAGAGTGTTAGTGTGGTCGAGACAGATGGACGGACCAGAACAGAACGACGGATGAGGCGCGCGCGTGTGTGTGTGTGTGTGTGTGTGTGTGTGTGTGTGTGTGCGTGCGCGTGTGTGTGTGTGTGTGCGTGCATGCGTGTGTGTGCGTGCGGGCGTGTGTGTGCGTGCGTGTGCGTGTGTATGTGTGCGTATTTGTGTGTGCGTGCGGGCGTGTGTGAGTGTGTGTGTGTGTGTGTGCGCGTGTGTGTGTGCGTGTGGTACAGTCAGCCCCCCTGGGGCCCGGCCCACCACTGACCCATGCTGGCGATGATGCTGTGCACCGGCAGCCGGGTGAGGCCGTGGTAGATGGTCTGGGGGACCCCCTTGGCGTTGGGTCCCGAGCCCCCCCGTGAGGGCTCCCTCTGTCCCCTGACGAAGGCCGAGTTCTCCTCCTTGGAGATGTTGATGTAGAAGCAGGTGTCGGAGGAGCCCATGATGTGGCAGGGCCCGGGGTTCAGCAGGATGTTGGCGTTGTCCAGCCGCCGCACGCCGATCAGGCACACGCCGTACCTGCAGGGACACCAGGAGGTTTGTTTTATGGGCTGTGGAGGGGCCACGGATAGCCTTTCATCAACCTACATGTGCCATGAGAGTATGGCTGTATCTTCATCAAAACAAGTGCATTTTGTTTTTAATAAAACCTACTTTTTATGCGCATGGAAAGAGGCAAAGGTGAAACTCTTGCCCTGGTAGTCCCCGAAGAACTTGCTGTCCTCCAGGCGGATGTGGTGCACCTCGTTGCCCGAGCAGCGCCGGTAGGTGCGTTGCCATTGGTCAGCGGAGCAAGCCCCGCCCTCCCTGGGACAGCAGGGGGAACAGGAGATGGATTGATTATAAGAGGACATGCCTGACCTTTTGGATGGGGGTAGGGTTGGAGGAGGGGGGGTTGGAACACACAGCTTCCAGCCCATGACCCCTCAGCGGCTGATCAGAGATGGGATGCCGACTGACAGATGGGGGGGGAAGGGGGAGGGGGGGGGTTGACACTTTACATCTCTGTCGGAGCCGCCGATCGATCGGCCAATCAGAGGACAGGCAAAGACGTGCGGGCTGTCCGCTGAGTGAGGGTGAGGGGGGAAAACACAAACCTGATGTACTGTAACTCATCTCTCGAACCGCTTACGAGCGGCCGGCGGCTATTTGCTTTTGAGACACTGTGTTGCTGTGTTTGTGTGTGTGCGTGTGTGTGTGTGTGTGTGTGTGTATGTGTGTGTGGGTGTGTCTGGGACGAGGGGGTGTTGCATGAGGGAGTTTGTGATGTAAGACTTCCAGACTCGAATACACAAAGAGGTGTCACGATGGATTCACAGGGCAGGAGGGAGGGGAAGGAGGGCACGTGCCGGTCTGGCTCAACGTCACGGGCACAGAGTGGGAGAGAAGGGGAAGTGGGGGTGGGGGAGGTGAGGCACACGCTGACTGACCTGTTGAAGGGCTGGAAGGCTCCCGCGCGTTGCTTGAAGGCCTCCGGGGGCGCTGTTCTGAGAGGAGAGGGGTTGGTGAAGCAGGAGACTACAGCTCAGCTGCGTGAGGCTTCTAATGGAGGCTTAAGGCAACTCCCGGGAACCTTCTCTCTTACTTTGGATACAATGCAGCAATCAGGCCATCCTGTGTCCAGCCCTACTCTCACCTTTAACTTGAGAACATTTCATCATTGACCAATGGCATGAGTGATAGTGATAGAGAGTGTGAGTGTGTGTGTGTGTGCGTGTGTGTGTGTGTGCGTCGAGAGTGAGTGAATGAGAGAAAGAGCGGGGAAGGAGGGAACAGCGGTGAGGGAGAGAAAGACGATAGAGATCGTGCGTGTGAGAGTGCCCTGGCAAAGGTCGGCTGGAGGGGGGGCGGGGTACTCACTGTCCTCTGGAGGAGTGGATCAGCAGCGTGATCAGGGTGGAGGTGGCCGGACACACGCAGTTCAGGGCCAGCATGGCATACTTGAACTCCTCTTCGCACACCACGTGATCTGCAGGCACAGGGACCACAAGCAGCACACGGAGCAGCGGACGTCACAGGTACGACTTGGGATTTCAACTCTAACACAGACGTGTTCCATTGTGGCGATACACCAACCGGGCGCTTACACGTGACACCGAGGGCACACGCTCCATCTAGACATTTTAAACGTTCACACTTTTTCGTTTACGTCACTAGAGTTCCTTGTTACAAAGAGCCAAACAACAAAAATGTGTCTGCTATGGTAGCCAAAGGACAAATGTGGGTGTTAGTTGTGTCTGACGATTTCTTTGCCCATGTAAATAGCTTGTTCCCGGGAGGCAGAACGGTACACATTAGCTCAGGTGCTGCCTAAATGCTGCTAAAGTTAAAGAGGCAGCGCTTGGGATTAA
>JAVQJS010092741.1:0-14250 GCA_036024795.1 Galaxias rostratus | reverse complement strand
GCCCAATAAAGCTTTGCGGGATGCCAATAGCCCCGTGATACACACTGTCTCTTATTAACAATCATGCTCTTAGTAAATCTAGAGACCATTCTATTAATAACTGTAGCCGTAGGTATACTTCTTATGGGTCACTCCAGTGTAAAATAAATTACAATTGTATGTATTTTAATTTGGCCTTTTCAATACACTGGGAACAACTGTGAGTTGTATGAAGAGTTTGATGAAGTGCAGAAGTTAAACTTTTGACCAAAAACCGTCAAGCACATTTTATCTTATTAGCTTATGAATCTGACACTTGTTTTGCACAAAGTTGAATAGTTTACCTACCTGGAAAATATAGACTTTTGTCTATGTTGTCCACATATTTTTTCTTCGTTTCCCTTATAAATAAAACGGAATCTTGCATTTACTCAGTCTCACTATTGCACAGTATTCAATAAGTGTATGCGTTCATGCCGCAAGTTTTTATTCACTTTCTGCTGGATCCCCAAAGCCGCTCCACAGCAACTCCATTCCGGTGCCATCCGGTTCTCCAATGAATAGCCCTTTAAACTTCACTACAAACTTTTCAATTGGCTATGCCGGTGAAAGAATCAGAGTGACAAACAAGAGTTTTTGCTCGGTTGTCATGACACGGGGAGATGTCGAACAAAAAATCTAGCGGGACATATTGCATGCCATTTACGTTCTCACGTCTTTCAATTTTTTTTTCTTCATTAGCGGCCTCATAGGACCTTCCAAAAATCATAACAGACCTAGCCATCTTGTTCAATCTTTTTTGATTGCAATATGAATAACAATCGGCAGGGGTCACTCTTAAACAAATTAGTTAATTCTTAACCTGTTCTTAGCACATTGAGCCTATCACCTTTTGATTGACAGGCGTTATACAAGCCCACTGACTGTTTCTGCTCCCATTTCTTGAAGAGCCAAAAGTATTTATTTTGTAGATATTATATTACCTGAACTACAAACATTTTGGAAAAAAAGCTTTGAGCTGTACTGTATTTGTGAAATATAACCAAAAGAGAATTTTGAAATGAACTGATTGTTTGAGAGCAAATGTTTGAGTGTCATAGACCCTGGGAGAATAGAAACGTTGGGACGTATGGCACATCCATTGAAAAATCTCAAGATTGAGTGTGAAGTCACAGCTTTGGGCAAAGATATTATTTTGCTTATCTGATCGATATTTCTGTTTTGGAGGGGCATGGCAAGAGCATTGTAAATGCTGCATAATTACTTGCCTCCTTTATTTGAATTTAGTTTTATAGTGTTATCTGCCATGAGTAACATATTGTTGAGTGAAATGTATTGATGTGTTGTGGTTTGTTTCATTTAAAAAAAAACACCAAGATTCTCTGGATTTAATTGATGTAGACTTTTTTTTTACCAACTCAAGCGTCTGCTAAAGGATTGTGACGTTATTTAGCAAATGGCTGTATAAATGTTCTTTATTGTATTACCACGTAGGGCGTGTTTGCATAGGTCATGATTCGCCCTATTAAGACCTGTGGCTTCACACGTTTACTTACAATCACCTATCCATGCATGGAGACAAGTGTTTTGGGTGTGGTGGGTGTGAGAGAGGAGCAACACGTCCAAACCACCATTTACACACATCACAAGCTCTCGGTGAACTTCCATTTCTCGATGTTTGGATCACGTAAATTACCGTAAAATGTATATTTTCCCCCAATAAACAGACAAACATAATTGGCAAATTGTTTGATAAGCAAAAACATGTATGAGTGTGTATCATGCAGTCGTTTGGTGCCTCTTGACTAAGCATTTGGCCACGTTGCTTTCAGGATACATTGCTATAGCTGGGACAAAAAGAGGAATATTTTCAGGTTGAAGATTGAAACCCAGGGCGGGGTTGGAGGCCGCTATTCCTTTCAGTTGGTAGTAGAATCCACTGAAACGCCATGGTCAAGACCAAAACATTATGTACAATGTTCAGAAACACAAGATCTTTACTTTCTACACCACTTTGATGCTTTTTAATATATATATATATATATATATATTATATATTTATATATATTATAAGTATATAAGTAGAAGAATTCATGGCTGGGACTATAGCACGACTGATGACGAATAAAAAAGATTTATATTTTTCCCCCAAAAATTTTTATAATTTACTGTAAACCAAAAAAGTAACAGCGTATGCCTATGAGCGTCAAAAAATAAAGTACCTACAAAATGCCAATGAGAGTGAAAAACATACCTAAACTAATCATAAGAATAATACATTGTACTTATAAAGCGCTTTTCAAAATACTCAAACCACAAAAGACTTGGCCTCAAAATTAATATTAACAAGAAACTTGGAGCTATAACCCCCCCCCAAAAAGGTGAACCCAATAATCAATTTCCCATAAAGGGTTACTCAACCTAATTCAGACGAACTCAATTAACCACAACCAATAGTCCAACCAAACATAAACCAAAAGAAGAAGGCAACACAAAACCAAGGTGATTTAGTCTAGATTTAGTTCTAGACTAAATCTCACTGTCAATGGAGATTCTCCATTGAAAATCTTTTTTAGTCAAGGACGTTGCTTAATATTTGTCCAGGAAACCAGCCCTACTTCCTCTCGTGACAGCCAAACTTGTTGACAACAAAATTAAAAAAGTGTCCTGTGAACATGAACAAGGTTGCTAAGTGGTCTTCTGACTTTGTCAAAGTTTAGAAAACAATCTGTGATATAATGCGGTACTATTGAAAAAAACAAAACAACTTCGCCAAGAAGCATAGTGAAGTTCGGGAAGTATTGCAGAAGATCCATGTACAGAAAAAAACGGAAACGTGATAACATCGAATGTTTACAGATCATACGCACACATTCGCTACTGATGGAAAATAGAGCGTGAGATGAATCAATCTGTAAATTATTCGCTATGACGATACCACACAAAGTACCTTGGGTACGATGCTGTTTTAAAACTCTCACACCCCCTAACCTCTCACTGCCCACTGAGTGGGAGATAGAAATTCCTTGGGGCTATATGATCGGCAAAGGGTAGAACCACAACACGACACAGCGCAAAGGGGTATGGCCCTTTTGACGCTGCAGTATGAGAATTTCCCGCCACTCACTTCAGGCCGGTTTGGTATGGTAGTGTGCAGCACACTAGCTGTGAAATAAACCAAAGTAAGAGTACACCTACAACAATTCTTTGATTTAGCTCTTTCGAAACCTTTGGTATTGGTGGTTTAAAATATGCTGTACCAATTTTAAATATACCATACATTAAGAGTAGGCCTCTGACACCGTTACCAATGTCTTTTTCCCGATTTAATAACTGAGTCAGGCCCATTTCGGTTGCCAAAGTGGGAAGGTAAGAATGCCCCCTGTCTTAAAATGCCAAAGCAAGTAGCGATTGTCTTTGCTTTATCACTGTCATATAGTTGGTTGAGTTATGACTATTGTGGGTTTTTGTGTTCACTGGGTGTTTTTGTGGGCGCATTTTATTCTGTGCATAAAAGTGGGTGTCCAGGATTGTGAATGTTGCCGTGGAAACTGTTATTGTTTTTTTTTTTTTTATTCTCACGCGATAATGCCCTTGGTTTTTAACAGGAAATCACCTAGAGCTCACTTTTCACATACAGCTATAAGTACTTTCTAGCTTCCCCTTGAGCAGGCTGCATGAAACTGAAGAACAGATAACATTTTGATTTGGTATGAAACATCTCCAACTAAAACACACTTTTTTTTTTTAAGTTTAAAAGTCTGACCACCGCTACCTTGACCTGTCACTGACCAGAAGCCTGAATTGTTCCTGACCTTCACCTGTTTACCGAGTCTGGTGAAACACATTTGCACTGCCGAAGAAAAGAGTGTGAGATGGGTGGGTGGGGTGAGTGCTGGCGACAGAGAAAGAGAGAGCAGTGTGGGCCGTGAGAATGTGGCACATCACTTGTAAGACTCAGAATCTGCTAAGTGAAACCACAGCCATCTCAACCTCAAAGACACACTGACTAGGGCATCCCAGATACAGAAAGTGGCAGGACTTTTAAATGCTGAGGATGTAAATCGCGGCAAGTTCTGAGTCGACTGCTACGTCTCCTTAATCTCTGTCCCTTTTTTTTGGGTGGGGGGTAATTAGTAGAACTTCTCTTGTGGTAGATTTCTCTCTATTGTGTCTCTGTGCACCAATTCCCACCAATGAGAGACCACCCCATGCCGTCCATTTGCGATTTCTGTAAATATATGCATCTGCAGACCAATTGTGTGTGTATGACAAAGGTGTACATGTGTGTGTGAGCTCTGTCAACATTCTTTGTTTGTCCCGTATAATCTACATGTTTTCTAGAAAAAGTCTGCGCTCAACGCGGTAGGGTTTGAGCACGTCGAGTTCCATCTTGACAAGCGATGTGTTAAAACCACACTGGCTAATGTCTTTGGGCTTGGGCCCGAGTGACAGCTCAGCAAATCCCCTGACAAACTGAGAGCAGCCTATACAGGGAAGGGTTGTGCTATGACAACAATGGCCAAGTCATTTTTCGTGGCTTTTTCCATCCAAACAACAATTGTATTGGACATTCACTGAGGGAAAATGAATAGCGGTGGATTTTGACGTCCCTGCTACTCGCTGCATGATGCACATACTAAAATATATTTGAAACCGAGAACGTGGCAGTAAGACGTGAACGTTTTCTCACAAATCAAATGCAGCTACAGTTGGTTCAAACGTAAGGAAAACAGAGAAATCATCTTGAAGGGGGTCGAATGAAAAAAACAAAACAGGAAAAGGGGTTAAACACAACGCGAAGTAAGTTTGAATAGAAGACGTTCCACCATCTCCCCTTGTTCTTCCTTTTCATCATCAAGGCCCCTCCGCCCTAGACCCCCCCCCCCCCCCACCCCCCGAGATTCAGGTTCCTAGAAAGGCAATGTTTCACCACCATCAGGGGATCAGAAGCCCCTAAACAACCCCCCCACCCCACCCCTCTCTACCCCAGCGCAGAAATAAACCCGCCAAACCCACCGCTCCATCTCTGCTCCCTGCACCTCCCTCGTCTCCTCTCCCTGCCTGGCGAGGGGAGGGTTGAAGGCTCCCTCACCACAGCCGCCACAGGGCCCTGCCATGCTAGGCTCCTCTCCCAGCACCCAGAGCCACAGTCTGCTGCGCTGCTGTCGTTCCTTTCACATCACGGTTCCAAGATGGCTGATGTGAAACGGTGATGCAGTGGCACTGTGTGTGGAGCCTGTTGGGTATTTCAGCGCTTCTGATTGAGCATCTCTGGCATTTGATTTTAATCTGTGCACTGTGTACTGCTGACTGGCGTTTATTACTGTGTATGTAGTTTAAACGTGGTGGCAGGGATTCACAAATTGACACTTTGCCTTTAGTATCTCACGGGCCGGAAATGTTTTCCAAGGTCGATGTGACTTTGATAACCTAGCCAAAGGTGAAAATACAGTATGTCTCATCTTTTGCAATAGGTTATATCTTCTTGGTGGAGAAGATCAAAGAGAAGAAAGATAGAAATCTTGCTCTGGTCTTTTACAGGTATGTGTGGGATGGAAACAAACCACTGACACAATGACACACACACACACACACACACACACACACACACACACACACACACGCGCAGAATGACGTTTAAATTGCATGGTAACAAGAATAAAGGTCCTTCGTTTCACATGGTAGCGTAAAGACATTTGAACGACGTGTGATTGAGTTAGCAGCTTATTTTCCCTTGCTCACTCACAGTGTATGGCTGTGTAAAGAATGCAATAACTAGAGCGTCGATAACTGGGTTAGATTTTGTGGTAGAGGGTATCCTCTCGTTGGTCAAGGATGTGGTGCCTATAGCCTATAAAAGATGTCAGTCCACAATAGCGCTGCTGGTTTTTCATCTGATATCAAGACTGATTTGTGTCGTCGTTTCCTTCCAGAGGATTTAAAGAATAATATAATGTCAGAATTCCACGATATTCTTGACCCAGTCGTGTTTTTTGTATTTTTTTTATGTGAAAATGTAAATCGAGTTTGGTTTCTGCAAGATTCGGATGTCCCACAATCCTTAGCAGTTTAAATCAAGCCAAATCTCTCTGACATGTGAAGCAGTTAATGGGTGCAAGGGGAAAACACAGACACCAGAAGAGCGCACACAACCACTTTGGTGAGGTGAATAATTTAATTATTAAATCAATAGCTAAATATTCTCATACATTTTGGTTTCACAGAGGTTTACAGGGTAAACCTAAATTGAATTCATTGTCAGATTTGTTTCAGGTCTTTTTCATTTCACATTTTTAACTATCTTGAGCATTACTCACATATTTATTATGTTAACAAAAAATCTATACATTGTTTAAGAACATCTTTATTCAATACCCAGAACCAGGTGTTACTTTCAATTGTTTTGGTTTTGACCACACATTTTCAATTTAGTTTTCTGTTAACTGTTAAGAAGTTACTTTCTTAAGTAGAATAATGAAAAGGTTTTAGGTTATCGAATACAAATCATTTTGAAAAACAATATTGGACTGAATCTGAGACATATTCATAACAAAATGCAGGCTTGTGTTAACCTTTAATCAAACTACAAAGGGTAACCAATTACACATTCATGGCCGGTGCAAATGAGAGAATTTTAAAGTTAAGCAATTGACCCAAATATTTTGTAATTACAAGACTATATTATAAAGGCCAAATGAACATACAACAGTAAAGTTTTCTGAATGTTGGTGCAGCAGCAAAGAAAAGGACATTGAAATAAAAGAGAGGAAAATGCCGAAGCAAAACTCATTGCACAACCACGATACGGTTATCCTCAGTCAAAGCCCTGCAGTTCTACACAGGTGGCCGTGCTGAATTTGGTTCCCAAACCTCAGACTCTGGCATTTTAACTGATAAACTAACAACAGGTGTCTGACTGTCTGCAGTTTGTGTGTGTGTGTGTGTGCGTGCGTGAGTGCGTGTGTGTGTGTGTGTGTGTGTGTGTGTGCATGTGTGTGTGTGTGTGTGACATATACAGTGTTCACCCCTTGTTAAAAAACATTTGATTGACAATGTGTCTTACTTTCTCCTGCAGCTCTCCATCTCCTCCTCACCTTCACCTTGTTACCGGTCTCTTCGAATTAGAGGTTTTTTTCAGTTTGCCTTCGTCATGCCTCGGTCGTTCCTTGTGAAGAGTAAAAAGATAAGTTCTCACCCACCTCGTCCTCCAAGAGGCTCGGCATGCGCACGCCCTGCCCAGCCAATACCCTACCATACTGGGTACGAGATTCAGAGCGTGGCCTGTCCCCGGGAGAGCCTCCACAAAGGGCTCCAGAATCAACCGCGACAGCATGGCATCGAACAACTGCTGGCGCCTTCTCCTTGGTGCACCCCATCTCGGGATCACCTGCAGCCTCCGTCCACGGGGTCAGAGGTCGAAGACTTTGCAACCAACCGCTGCTGCCCTTTCAATGCCATGACAAAGGATCTTCTTCACAACAGATCAGTAGCTAACCCCAGAGTTAGCAACTGGCTCACAGGTACCTAAAGATTTACTTAGTGCATGAAATTGGATCTCGATCTTTGAGGGCAGAAATTTGGACTACCGGCAGCGCTGTGATTCAGATACAAAAAATGAAGGCATAATTAAATGTAATATTATTCCCCAAGCACTAGGATTGAAATGTTAAGGATGACACTGTCGTAGCTGTTCACATCCACGTGTGTTCCCCTTACTCGTAGACACCCCCGTGCAGGGCGTTGCAGAGCCCCCCCCACCATCACTATTGCCCCGGTCCCCTGGGTGCCCGAGAAGCACAGACAGAGAGATGGCACTGGAGCGACTGGTCTGTGCCTTGCTCAACCACAGACCACACCCTGACCTCTTCGCCCCAGTCAGCAAATGCCCCCACTGTGAAAAGGTGAGGACATGCATGGAGGACATATAAGTACATGATTTTTTTTTAAATATGACCTTTCTTCAAAATGACACGTGGACCACATGCACATGCACCACAAAACATTCAGAAATGTCTTAAATCTGACTTAGCTACCACAAATGGATTACTATATCAAATACATAGCGTTACCGATCACAGATATATATGTTGTGTGTGTGTATATATAGATATAATATAATATAATGTTTATATATATTAAATATGTATACATCTGAGGTTGTGCCATCAAATTAACAGTGATTTTTTTCTCTGAAATTGGACATTGTAAGATGTCAGAAAACCACCTGCACCTTATCTCTATAACTTATAGTTGTATATTTTGAATTAGATTTTATTTACTTTGCGTTATATTTTATTGACCTATTTTGTTATTTATGTCTGCATTAGCGTTGGGTGTCGAAGAGACACAAGAATTTCATTGCATACTTTCGCCTCTGTAATAGTTATGCATATGACAATAAAAAAAACTTGAACCTTGAACCTTGAACCTTGCTTTAACACTGGCTACTTAGCTCTGAAAATGGGAGTCCTAAGTACGGCACTGCTGGAATACTGAAATCATGTTTTCCGAGGCTAGCTTGATGGCACACAGGGCAACAAAAAAAAAGCTTCAATTTGAAATGTATTTTTAAGTGCATTAATTTGCTTTGCCTCCCAGAACTTCTCTCCAGCATCTGACCCCAGGGCTCCAGATCAAAATAACTTTCCCCTTACTGTGGCTATACCACCCACAGTCAGCGAGCAGCCCTACGCGCTCAGACCACTTAGCAGAGCAAAGGTAAAATTTGTGGAGACATCCAGTAATACACTGTCAGAGTGGTCCTTAGTCTTTTGACAACATGGAATTCCTGGAACTGCCTAATCATGTGTGTGTGTGTGTGTTTGTGTGTTTGTGTGTGCATGTTTGTGTATGTGTGTCTGTAATTCAGGAGCGTAGCTTCAGCTGTAAAGTTTGTGGGAAGGTCTTCAAGCGTTCCTCCACCCTGTCGACTCACCTTCTTATTCACTCGGACACACGACCCTATCCCTGCCAGTACTGTGGCAAGAAATTCCACCAGAAATCGGACATGAAGAAACATACATTCATACACACAGGTGAGGGTGAAGGAAAGAAATTGCCCTGGGTTCATTGATTCTTGGTGTGCCGTATATGCAGACAGCGGAGGGATGGGGAAAGCAGTTGATGTTGATAGCAGACAAGGGAGAATGGTACACCCAACAGTCACGGTATATTACACGGAATAACTCTAAAATTTCATCCAGTATTTTACCCTCAGCTAGAGAAAAAGTTACAATAAAGGTTCACCTCTTATTCAGTTGAACGTTAAAAGAATTACTACAGCAGCTTCAGCTTTTTAGATATGGATCACAAAAGAATTCACTTCCGACTCGCAAATGCATCTTCTCTTCAAATACTTTAACGTATCTCTCTCCCTTTTTGCCCCCTCTCCCTCCCTCCCTCCCTCCCTCTCTCCCCTCAAGGCGAGAAACCCCATGTATGCCAGGTGTGTGGCAAAGCCTTCAGCCAGAGCTCCAATCTCATCACCCACAGTCGCAAGCACGGCACCTACCAGCCCTTCAGCTGCACTCTCTGCCAGCGCACCTTCCAGCGCAGAGTGAGCCTGCAGCGCCACCAACAGACACCGTGTGGCTACAACAGCCTGTACAAAGACTGCTGAGGACCAGTGTGTCTTTGGAGGGGGGATGTACGCTTATACGAATGCTTTGTGCTATGTAGTCACACACAGAGCTTTTAGGTCATTCCAAAAAACACATGTTTTACACGCTTTTTGCATAAAAAGGTTTGTAAATAAAACCTTAATGAGCGCAAACATAGGCCGTCCTGTTTTATCGGGCTGGACGAGTGTGTGTGATCCGCAGCCCTGTGAGACAGTTTCTAAATAAAAAGAAAAGGCTTATGTTCAACCCTGCTTGAAAAAAAGAAAAGAAAAGAAAGAATGTTTCTAATCACATGGTTTCCAGGATTATACACCTCATGGCACAATCATTCGAGTCGACAAGTTCAAAGATGGCTTCCTAAGCCCTCGGGGGAACCTATTACTGAGCCGTTGAGAGCTGTTGTGCCATTGTTGCTTCGTCTTTTGAGACTGAATCCTCATTATTTTCTTCTATTCTGCAACCACCTTCCTATCTGATGGTGATGGCTGAATGTGTGTCACCATGACAGGATACAGTGTCTGCGCTTGTCATGACTGACAATCGTCATACATTCACTGGAGTGAATATAAATACATACTGTAAATTTACATACATACCGTTTCTTTGATGACATTTACATTATACTAAACAATTACGATACATTTTTAACGATGATTTGGATGGTTGGCTGTTTGGAATTGTTTTGTTTTGATTTAATGGTCATGAACAAGATATCACAAGGGTGGAGAATAATGAAAAAAAAAATGATATTTTCATAATATTGACTTTAAAGCCAACAGTATACAATATAGCAAAAATAATACAAAGAAAATGCAAACACAAGTTCAGTTCGCTGCTTATCTCAACATTTATTTGACCAGTGTCTGGGTCTCATGAAACCAAATGGTTTCTGATTGAGTCATACAAGACATACAGGAGGCTTTGTGAATTTATGCTTGCCCAGTCGTCAGTCTGTAAACACTGCATCGCACGATCATTGGTCATTATATGACGACTGACACTGTAGAATGCTCGAGATGGGTCAGAAAGTTAGGCTTTGTCACTAAAACATTTCAAAGGTTGCTAAGCTGCTCTGTACAGTACAGACATTCATGTTACCTCGGCCCCTTTAAATACACATCCATAATTTTTTGTTACGCAAAGAAAGACACACTCACTCACTCACTCACTCTTTCAATAGATTTTACAGACATGCAGAGACAAAACACACACAGGCACACACTACACAGACACACAGACACACACACACACACACACACGCCACACAAAACGCACATGCCACGCTAACACGAACACGCGCGCAAACGCACAGAGACCAAAACAGGTGTGCCAAGCTCTGTTCCACACTATCGGCACCCTCAGATTCTCAGGAGGAAATCCTGGGGAGATAAAAAGAAAAACGAGCTTTTCAACCTAAATACAAACCTGCAGGTGTTGTCTCTCTGATGGGAGCACACATAGGAGAAGCCTCTTAGCACTACATCAAATGGAGTGTTTCACAAACAGATATCCTGTTAACTCTCTAACCGCCTTGGCTGGAATTGGAAAAGTCGGCACGGGTTCGTCAACCGGTAAAAACACACCGGATTCACCGTCTCACCTTCAGACGGAGCTGTTGAACTGATCCATTAGTGCAAGAGGATTCCAGGCGCTGTGACTGCTGCTGCTCTGCTCGGCTGTGTCCAACAGACTCCCTCGTCTGATTGGTGGAGGACGCCCTTTAAACAATCGCAGATTAGCTGTCACGGCAACCAACTCACATAAAGTGGATCTTTCACGTTGTGTAAAACATTTATATTATTGTATTTATTATTATATTATTTATATTAAATTATAATATGAGTGACGAATATATACGATATATCACACACTTGGGTATGCTTTCTCAAGGCTGTGCCGTTATTTTTAAAAGAGAGTTTAAAAGAAAGTGTGTGGCTTGGTCATTACCTGTGTGTGTGTGGATGAACCACAGCGCCCCCATCAGGCTGATGCCCATGGCGAAAGCCGCAAACACAATCCCCAGCACTGGACCTATATTGACCCCGGAGCCTGGCACACACACACAATATCAAAACATCAAGGTGTTTTTTTCTTTTCTTTTCTGGATAAAGATGACAGACAAGAAGCATTTAAGGTGAGGCTTGTAATATGTATTTATTTAAGTATATTTAATTTACTGTGTGAGTACAGAATTTATAGTGTCCAGAAATGATGCTGTTTTCCAGGTATTGAAATTAGCACAGCTAGTTCATACAGCAAGTTTCAGTTTCAGTAAACGGTTATTCGATAAGTTGTTACAGCAAATAAAATGAGAGATCTTTATGCATGGCTCACCGATACCCTCAGGGCTAGGCTTGGAGAGCTGGGAGACACTGGGCCTCCAAGATCTCTGAACCTCAGGGGGAGCCACCCGCCTGGCCATTCCAACGGCCTGGGTCACCAACATGGGTCTGCTCAGGTTCCTAATCTCACACTGGTCAAAGAGGAGAAAAACAGCAGAAAGACGGTAAGACAGTAGAAATCCATCTATACATGAAGAAGAGGGTCATAATTGTTTTTACATTCTTATCTCTATCAACATTGTATAAAGTGCCTTTTGAAACCAGAGTAACAAGGCGCTGTGCAACAAAAAAGCATAAACGTAAAAACATAATATCAAAATCAAAATGTTGGGTTTGTGTAGGCTACCTGCTGGCTTGGCAGCCTCGACACCAGGGCTGGGATTTGTAGTCCTTCCTGGCAGCTGCTTGGCGACTGAGTGTCTGTCAGGGAGCCCTGTGGAGACGAGCTGAGGCCACAGAGACGCAGGCTGCAGTGGAGAAACTGAATGGAGTTGTTGTACAGGGGCCGAAGCACAAAGCTGAACCTCAGCTGGTGCGCCTCCTCCTCTCCTTTCATCCCCTCTTTTCTCTTTGGACTTTTCCTCTGTCCGTCCACCGTCCTCCTCTCTGCTCCGTTCCTTCTCGTGTGGTCTGTGGTGTTATCTCTTCGGGAGTCAAATTGCCCATCCTCCTCTTCCTCTTCACCCTGATTTTCATCCTCTTCCCCCTTCGCCCCCACGAGTCCGTCTTCCTCCTCTTCCTCGTCTCCTCTCGTCTTGCTGAGGGTGAGGGAGGGGTCAACTGAGCAGCCGTCTGTGATGACGGCCCAGCCCAGTGGCTTACGTGGGTCTGACAGCGGAGACACGAAGCAGGACCTCAACTCTACCCCACCGCTGATAGGGCCCTTGGTTGATCCCTGCAAAGGAAGCAGAGAGAAAGAGAGAGAGAGAGAGAGAGAGAGAGAGAGAGAGAATGAAAATGAAAGAGAGAGAGAGAGAAAGAGAGAGATTTAGGACTTCTTACAGGCGTCGATGATACAATTCCATTCTAAACGGTTTTGTGAGGCGCCATTGATAACGGAATGTCTTGTGGTGTCATCCATAGCTCATATTATGATAGTATGGTATGATAGTATTGGATAGAAGCAGAATTATGATGTAATTTAACAATGTTTGTTGTAGCATAGACCTTGACTCAACAGAACAACGATACCGCAACAGCAACGACTACAAGATTGTCAGACAAAAGGACAGATAAAAAAAAACAAAAAAAAAATTGGCCATAGGAATTATGGGTAGACATACCCACAGCAAGTTACAAACACACACACTCCCAAAGACACAAACACACGTATTCCGAGCTTCCCACCTCCACATAAACTCTGTTCTCCGCGGCGATGACGCAGGGCCCTGTCTGCCGGTGCTCGTAGCTCTCTGTGACAAACAGCTGCAGGGAAAGCTGGGGCCCTGGTCTGGGCTTGGGCCTGGGGAGAGAGCCTGAACTGGGGCCTAGAGGCCCCCATGACCCCACCACTGGCTGCTGTGTAGGAGGACCTTCAAATGGACTGGGGGGAGTTGGGGCTGCAGCCAAACAGCTGAACTAAGAAAGAAAGAAAGAAAGAAAGGAGAGAGAGAGAGAGAGAGAGAGAGACAGAGTGGTGGGTGGAGGAAGGCAGTAGATATCAAGTTATACACACTGGAGACGATAGACTACAACAGAGCCAGACCAAGAGAGACAGAACGATGCATTCAAGTACACACACACACACACACACACACACACACACACAGACACACACACACAAACACACATTTATACATAGCCTCACATGTATGATCAGTGGGCGAGTCTCCCTCTCTCCTGTGTGATTGTGACCTTGACCCATTCGAGGGTCATTTCTCCATAGCCGCACCTAATGAGACATCGAGAGAAACACAGTACAGGAAAGGCCTGCAGTGGACATTGAATTTTTATTTTCTCACCCAAAAAATGTTTAATATACTAAAAATCCAATTAACGTTTTTTTGTCCTTTATTTCTCTTAGATCATCAATTTCTATTTGATAACCCCCCCCCTCCTCCTCCTCCTACGGCCTGTAAGTGCTAGTGTCTTTACTCCTTAAATTTTCACGCCTACTCTTCAACCCGTTCTCCCATCACCAGTCCTTTCTCCTTTTTATTCTTATATATCTCCTCCTGTACCCCCGCCCCGCCCCCCCCCCCCGCGCGTGGGGGGGGGGGGGGGGGGGGGGGGGGGGGGGGGGGGGGGGGGGGGGGGGGGGGGGGGGGGGGGGGGGGGGGGGGGGGGGGGGGGGGGGGGGGGGGGGG
>JAVQJS010092688.1:0-15834 GCA_036024795.1 Galaxias rostratus | reverse complement strand
ACCCTCTCCCAACATTAGATGCTTCTATGAAAAATCATACCAGAAGCCAAGCAGTGTGTGTGTGTGTGTGTGTGTGTGTGTGTGTGTGTGTGTGTGTGTGTGTGTGTGTGTGTGTGTGTGTGCGCGTGTGCGTGTGCGTGCGTGCGTACGTGTGTGGTGCTGTTTTGGAACCTCCCCTCAGCAAAGGACCCCCTCACAGCCCACGAAACGCAAAATTTACCTCACTCCATGGCTGACATCAAACATAATTGAATTCTGGCTCTGGAAAACAGAGGGATTCGAGGCGGGATGGGTCTCCTAGGCTGACAGGTCGAGGAGTGACAGTCGACCACTGACACCGCACTGTTTCTGGTCAGACCTCAAACCTAGCAGCCGGGGGCCAAGGTAAACCCAGTCTAGAGTGGCAGCGTCCGGGAGGCACGAGGATTGGCACTAAACGTCTCCGCCCCGCCTCGCGATCCAAAGTCTCCCTGGCTGATCGCCGGTACTCCTCCATGATCTAAGACCCTGAAGGCCTCCTTTGACGCCGAACACAGTGGCATTGTGTCCGTCTTTGGCGTTCTGTGTGACTCATTCGCTGGCGATGCCATGCGGATGCTGCTACGGGTCTCCCTTCGTCACCAGGACCGCAACGTTCAGTATGTCAGTGTGTTAGTCATGATTCTTTGAGTCATCGAAATAAATAGTTTGTTTGTTATTTTTATGAATCAGCTTATCCTGGTTAGAGCAGGTCATATACATCACTTTACATTTGTTGAGTTACCAAAGGAGCACATATGTGACTGTGATTCCACTTCCTCTGCAGTGGCTTGTGTGAGGTTGATGATTAGAGAAAGTGCAGTAGCGCTACTGCCCTCTACTGGGGGACAAAGACAAGGTCATACTTTGGATGGATGTTTGTCAAATTTGCCAAAGTCTGCATATTTTCCTGACTGTGTTCATTTCTTTATAGAATGCTATTTCTTTTTTTGGGGTTGTTTCTTCTTGTAACCGTAGTGTTTTAGCTGTGTAGTCTGGGCTATTCACAGGCAGATGAAGTATAGCAAACTGTTAGCAGGTACCCTGTACAAAACTAAATGAATAATATTCCATTCTTGTACAATATTGGGAGACTGGATGAAAGCATTCCCTCAACTCTGATGGTAATTTGAAAACCATTTCCCTGTATTTGGCTATGTATTATTCAACAGAGGGTTGATGGGAACTTCTCTCCGTTCTTCTGTTGTCCGTGTTCCCAGGTGTCCCAGATGCCGGTGCCACATCCCAGCTCCGTGATGACAACTTAGAGGAGGGGATCGTGGCCCTTTCCATGGACGCGTATTGATTGATGAACGGGCCCCAGAGCACCATGCCCCTGCCTCCCAGATAGCCCCTCTGAGGACCAGGCCCTTCACAGCGCGCCTCGTCTGCACCATGGCCGGAGAGACTCAGAGCACGTACCACGCCGTCAAAGAGCTGGACGCTGATTCCAAACTGAAGGATGAGGGCACCGCGCCGGAGCAGCACAGTGACAGAAGCGCCAACGAGTCCACAGCAGAGCACTTTGCCAGCGCAGGCACGGACCCCCGCGTCCTCGGCCGAGGGGCCGCATTCGTAGAGAAGGAGAGGGACTACTCTCAGCAGCGCGAGGCCGTGATCCGCCCTCAGCAGGCGGGGAAGATTGACTTCAAGTCGCTGCACAACAGGCCTAAGTTTGCCAGCGACCGGACGTGGCCCGGCGGCAAGGCGGGCCCTCAATCGCCCAGTGGGAAGAGCCGCGGTCGGGAGAAGGCCAAGCGCTCGGGGAAGTCGGAGCGCGGCAACCCGCAGCAGCTGTACCGGCTGAGCATCACCAACCCCCGCGCCAACCCCACCATCGGCATCGCCTACCCACAGCAGAAGGCCCCGCCACCCAAGAAGCTGGAGGCGGGCCGCGCTCCTCCCTCGGGCAGCTACCGCTTCCACGTGCCCAGCCTACCGGAGAGGGAGGCAGAGCTGCAGCAGGAGGAGCTCAGCTACAGCCGCTGCTACCAGGAGGTCTCGTCCGGCCTCCCCTCCCCGAGCTTTACCTCACAGGTCCTGGGCACCGCCGGTGGGAACTCCAGCCACCAACAATCGCCCCTGGGCCAGCAGCAGCAGCAGCAGCAGCAGCAACCGACCGGGGGACCGATGGAGAATGGCAACACACAGCCGGGCAGCCAACTGCTTTTCCCGGACTATCAGCTGAGTGGCTCCGCCCCGTGGCAGTCCCCAGAGAGGACTTATAATGGTGCTAACTATGGGATTTCCACAAAAACCTCCGCTGGCCTCAAAGAGGGGAATAAGGCCAGCGGGAACTTTGTCCCTTTACCGTTTCAGTATGGATATCAGTTACTAGAGGATTCCACCTCAGACCCGTTTCCCTGTGACCAGAACCCCCAGCCCCGAGACTTTATGGACTCCTCTTTGGGTCCGCCCCAGGGGAGCCACAACTCCTTTTCCTTCCAGTCGTGCGTGGAGGGTCAGGAGGGGGTTCAACCCCCCGCCCAGTTCAGTACCGAGCAGCAGCCCCCGCAGTACATGCAGACTCCACAGGGGGCAGTGTCTTCTTCCGTGCACTGCCACCGCGGGGTGAGCGAGGACTCGACCAGCAGTGAGGGCCCCGGCTCCAGCTCGCTGCCGTCGGAGCAGGGGAAGGGGGCCCTGTCGGAGAACCCCGAGGCGTTTGGAGCGGCGGACGGTGGCGAGGCGGCCTTAGCCTTGGGGAGCAAGAGGAGCAGCCACCCCAAAGATACCGCCGCCCACCAGAGAACACTTATTCAAGTACACCACGCCAGAAATATTGCACAAGGTCCGGGCTCCCACATGCATCCTCCTAGCAAAACGTACAGCGGCCCTCCCATCAACAACATGCACATGGGCTCGGTACCCTTTGACAAAAGCATCAACAGCAAGGTCCACAATAGACTACCATCCTCCTGGGAGGGTCCAAATAAGGCATTTCCTGCCACGGACCAAAGCACTATTCCGTATCCCAACATGAACGACAAATTCCCATTTCAAAGCCAGCCAACTCTCGAGCAAAGGCCAAATCCATCCAAAAGTGGCAGGATGCCTTGGCAGCAGGCGCGGCTCGCCTCCGCCACTCCCAATCAAAACCGGATCGAGTTGTCACGGCCACTGACCAACCAAAAGCCGGCTTACATGGCGTCCCCCTCCGACTGGCAGGAAGACAGTAAATCTCACAAAAACACTGCTCTGAAAAGCCCCGGTGTGTTTCCAAACAGTGGGCCCGGCGAGACTTTCTCCGGCGGAGGACAGGAAGCCGTCAAGCAAGGCAGCGGGACGATGTCGTCGTTCAAAGTAGAGATGAGCCACACACAGGTCTGTGAATCCAAAAACAAGCCCGCCTACTGCGGACTGAACCAATCCCTTCCCGGGGCGAGGAGCTACGGCTATCAACCCTTACAGGTCTCCCCCATGGGCCTTATGATGGTTCCTCCGTACGAGTCCCCTTCCCCCTCCCCAGTGCACAACCCCAACTCCAGCAGCACCTGCTCCTCCCTCTCCCCCTCCTCCACCAGCCCAGTCCAACTCAACGGAGAGGACAGCCAATTGTCCAAGACGGGCCCGCCGCCGCCCTTCTACCAGCAGCAGCACCAGGTGAAGGCCCAGGGCCCCGCCCCGCATCACTTCCACCCCGACGGCCCGAGGAGCCAGGCCTACGCCGCGGACAGGCCCAAAGACAACATGATGAACTACCTGCCTAACAACATGAACCCAAAGAGTAGCATGGAGGGGAACAAGGGATATATGGACAGCTTCCGGGTGGAGCACCACCCGCCTCCACCGCCGTACTCCGCCCATCAGCTGCTGGCCACCTCTTTAGCCAATGCCAACCTGGACCAGCTGGATGTGCTGCTGACATGCAAGCATTGCGACGACAACTTCCCCAACCTGGTGTCCTTTTTCAGCCACAAGCAGTTCTGTGGGCAGCACGCGTTTGCACAGAGCGAATTCAAGGACGTGCCCAAGATGGAGGACGGCAGGAAGTTCCACGTGGAGCCCTTTAAAGCGGCGGCGGCGGCGGCGTCCGGGTCGGCTCTGTGTCACAGCGTGTCGGCGCCGAGGTGCCCCTCTGAGCTCCACCTGTCCCTGCTGGGCCTGAACAAGAACGGGGAGCTCATGTCGGACAGCGAAACAAAGGGAGAGCACAAGGACGACCCCATGAAGCACGGCCTGTTCTCCGGACCGGGGCACCTCCCCGTGGTCCTGCCTGACCTGGATATGGAGGACGCCAAGTTAGACAGCCTCATCACGGAGGCCCTGAACGGCCTGGGCTACCAGTCAGACAACGCCGAGATAGACAGCAGCTTCATAGACGCTTTTGCCGACGATGACCTTATCAAAGTGACATCCAACAGACAGTCTTTGAAGACCAAAGAGTCCTTGGTGTTTGAAAGCAAAAGTAAGCAAGTGGCGGTCGATGACAGGGCTCTGACACAGGGAAAATATCTTTACGACTCTGACACGGGAAGCCCCGAGAATGGCAGGCACGCAGAGAGAAAGCTGGAGAAGGTCCGTTTGAATGTGGAGCAGGAGGAGAAAATTAACATCAAAAAGGTCTCTCATAAAAATTCAAGGGCAGCCTCAGGGGAAAAACACAGGGAGCAGGGCAACAAAGTGAAGGAGGAGAGAAAGCTGTTCAAGAGCAAGGATGAAAACACCGGCACGCCAAGGTTTCTCTTGTCCAGTCGGTTCTCGGACCGCTACGGGCCTAAAGGCTTCCAAGACGGTTTGCTAGCAAAAGGTTCGGCCCCGCCTCAAGCCCCCGCTGTGAGCCACTCCTCCCCGGCGCCGGCGAGGCCCGTGGCGCGCGAGAGCAAGAGGAAGCGCACGGGCGGCGGCACGTGGAGCAAGGAGCTCATCCACAAGATCGTCCAGCAGAAGAACAAGCTGCACAAGCTCCACGTGAAAGGCACCAAAAACCTCCAGTTCTCCCTGGTGATGGAGCGGCTGTCCCCGGCCGCGCAGAGCCCCGCCTTCGGGGAGTACGACTACGTGTCCGACACGGACGACGAGCGCGAGCCCGTGAAGATAGCCAGCCAGGGGCGCCTGAGTCAGAGCAGCCGCTGTAAGTACACGTACACGAAGGAGTGCAAGTGGCGGGCGCGGAGCGAGAGGGACCGGGCGGCGTGGCGCCACGAGTCCAAGGAGTGCTTCGAGGTGAAGAAGAGCGAGGAGGTCTCCCTCTCCCCGGAGAAGCAGCGGCAGAGGCGGCGGGGCAGCAGGTCGTCCACCAGCAGCGAGCTCAGCGCCTCCGTCAGCTTCTCCAGCGACGGCGTGGGCAGCCCCAGAAGCGCCGGCCGCGGCGACTCGGACGGCGAGAGGCAAGCGGAGGTCAGGAGGAGGGACCCGCTGGAGCAGAGGACCTACGAGCGGTCACCCAAGAAGCCCTGCCAGGAGTCCAGCACGCAACTCGCACTGACATTCACCAAATCCACCAAGTCCAAGTACAGCGCAGAGAAAAGTTTGTACTCGTCGAACAAAGACAGTTCGGAGGCCGTGAGGATACGCCACACGAGATTGGAGGAAATCAACGTGGCAGCGGCGCTACCTAAAGCGAGAGGAGGCATGAAACGTCTGGAGAAATGCAGAAGCACAAGCATATTGCCAAGGGAGAAAGCGGAGACGGCTAGCATGGAAACAACAAGCGCTCCAACCATTTCTGAAAATAACATGCCACTGGGAATAGACATAAATACCCCCAAAGGGGCGTCGAGACAGTCTGTCTGTAATGATACCAAACTGTTGCCGGGGGAAACACTGGCAGCTACCAGCAGCAAGGAGATGGGATCCCGTAATAGGAGCGAGAACGTCCCCGCGGTGAAACCTGGGCACAAATGGAGTGACGCCATGGGGACGCAGGCTCCTCGGACGCCGGCGCTGAAGTTGGCGGACACCTCCACGTTCGAGAAGCACGACGGCGCCGGCTACGGCGCGAGAGAAGAGACGATGAGCTCGGCCGGCGACCCGGGGCCCAAGGCCCCCTCCCTGTGCGGCGCTCTCCTGGACGGGGTCGGCCTGCTGTCGCCGACGACAGGGCAGGACTCGTTGGCGGAGAAAGACACGGCCCACCTCTTACCCTACCCGCTGGACCAGGACCAGGGCCTCATGAAATCCCCTCTCTCCTTCGACACGTCGTCGATGTTCGGGGACCTATCGGTAGCCGGCTTTGACAACAGCCTCTACACGGATATGCCGCTGCACAAAGAAGCCTACAACTCATTAGAGAATCCCCACGATAAAAAAGGGGAGTTTGTCTCCTCGTTCTCTCCTTTTCTGGAACAAAGAGACTGGGCCCTCATGGTTGATGTCAGCCCCATGCTTCCAGACGAGATATCCCAGTACAAAGGCCTCGAGAAAGCCGGTGAAAAGAAGTCCGATTACAATCACGTTCCTTTGTCTCTGCCCGACAAAATAATGGACTACGGCGCAAACCTCAACAGCTGCGCGTCAGAAGACGAGCTGGAGATTAAGCGCATCGTGAACGAGCTGGAGAACCAGCTACAGACGACGCAGCTGGAGGGCCCGCGGTCCCCTAAGCCGCTCCAGATGAGCAAGTTCTCCCCGTTGCGGCTGGGCGACGAACCGGACCACGAGGACAGCAGTCTGGACATGAGCCGCCACGTGCCGACCATGGACATGGCGGTGGCCGGCCTGCCACCCGAGTCGTTTGCGGCGCCGACCCTCCCCTGGTCCAGCCCCTTCGAGTTTGAGTTGATGGAGGACCACCACAGTCCTGGCCACGGAGAGACGGGCGTCCTGGAACACTACGCTGGAAAAGAACACGGTGAACACAACGGCGTGTCCCCGCTGTCTAACGCGGAGCAGAGTGAACTCCATCAGAGGGGGCCGGGACCTGTCGAGAGCGGCGACGCCACAGACACAACGGAGGAGATTCTGGAGAGGGAGATTTACGCGGAGAATCTCATGAAAAGCCTTGAAGTGATTTCTGATTCGATATTCCAAAAGGATTCTATTTTATCTGAACAGGAGGACTTGAATGTCACCTCGCTCGAGAGCCCGGAGCACGTTGAATGTCAGGCTGCCGCCTCAGCCGAGAGGGAAGACCATAGCGAAAAGGAAGCAATTATTCAAAGGGAGAATACATTATCACCTCCAAATATCAGTGAGCGGAAGAAGGATATTGAATTCATTTTGAATGAGTCACCGTCACCTCTCTCTAACAACACTGACCTCTCATTAAATGGAAAACAGACAATTTCCCTGCAGCCAAGGGAGTCTATAGAAAACAATGACAGTGGGTTAGGGGAGCAAGGCGAATGTAATGATGAAGATATTATTGAGGACAGGAGCTCGATGGAAACGGCACGCCGCTCGAATACGGGGGGAGAGGACGTGCGAGCGGCTGACGAGACCCGCCAGAGCGACGAGGCAGGGGACCGCCACGAAGCGACCGCCGGAGACGACGGTGGCGCTCCCCTGACCCCCCAGGCCCTTCCTTTGACCCTCGACCGTCATGAGGAGGAGGAGCCAGTAGAGGGCGTCACCAGTCAGCTGGAGAGCCACCCATCACTGTCTGGTCCCTCCGAGTGCCACCGGGAAGAGGATGAAAAGGAGCCTGGCGCCATTGAAGATGCACGCGAAAATGGAACCATTGATATTCAATGCGGTTCGGAGGCGGACAGCTGTTGTGCGCCAGCTGGGGAGCAGACGGAAGCGAAGCCAGACTTTCTGAAAGGGGACGCCATGTTTGATGCTGACAGTACAAAACCACACAAACAGCTCGACCACACCGACTCTCAAATATGTGGCCCCACGGAAAATTTCGGTGTCTGTGAAATGACCGACCTCTCCGTAGGAGCGGCGGAGGATGACCCCGGCAGTCTGCCGTTGATGGAGACCAACGTGGAGCACCCAGGCCCTACTCCACCCTGCGAAACCCCCCAGTCAACAGAGGGAGAGAGGCCCACCTTGGCCCCGCCCCACGGTGACAGTTTGCTGGCCAGCGAGACCTACACAGCTGTGGCTTTTGGAGACGAGCCAGAATTTGAAAGCAAACTCGAGTGTGAGACCACTCCAAAGCCAGCGGCAGATATTCATAACGCAGGGGATATTCATGAGCAGATTCCCGTGGCGCTCATGGCAAGCCCTCTGACTTCCACATGCGGAGGGAGGGTGGATGAAGTGGAAAACCGGGAAGGTGCTTCGGAGGCTGCTCCCCTTACCAGCAGCCCCACGTTGCTTAGTCCCGTGCCTCTCACACCCGCGGCGTCGCCTGTCACTCAACATGAGCCGCGTCAACCCCCCGACGTCTGTGGTAGTGACGCGGCTGTCGACCAGGCCCCCACTAGAAACACACTCAGAGAGGAGAGCTGTGGCGACCCGATACTCAGAGAGGCTCTGCACGTTTCCGATCCGCTGGCCCTGCCCGCCCAAATGGAGCGTTCTTTAGTGCGTCCACCTCAACTGAACCAGGGAGGAACGGAGTCAATGACCCCCGACTCCTCTCCACTCGCCTCAACGGGCCCTGCGGAGGCCCTCGAGAAATCAGGGAGCCCTCCAAAGACAGACGCGGAGTACGACTTCAAGTTCAGCCCCCTGAACGGCGGCGAGGCGACGCGACAGAATCAATTCGACTACATCCCCATCTCCCCGGACGACGGCGCCGTGGAAGAGGAGAAGGAGGAGGAGGAGGAGGCGGAGAAGCTGGTGGGGCTCGAGCGGTTCCCCGACCGAGAGAGTGAGACCTCGGCACCGAGGGGAGACCCGACCCAAACCGTCGTCGAGGTGGAACGGGAGCCGTCTCTCGATGAGGGCCACTCAGCTGAGCAGGGCCTGTCAGAAAAAGCTTTGGAGAGCAGCGTGATCCTGGAGACTTTCGAGTTCACGTGCATCACGCTGGCTTTCCCTCCACAGAGCAGTGGCACTGATCCCTCTGCTGAGAATGGAAAGGAGGCTTTAGAGATTTGCCCTAATCCCCTGGAATCAATTGGCTATTTGAATATGCATGCAGACCCAGTGCAGAAAGTGCCTCCGGAAAACCCGGACGTCCCCGTGGCTCCATTCAAACGGGAAGCCACGTCTTTGTTAGGGGACGCGTCTGATTGTCAGCTCACCCCCGACCCGGTCTTGGTGGGTGAGCTTGAGCCGGCCCCAGTGACGTCCGCGTCAGCCGGGGATCGAGGCCAGGTCGCCATAGAGGCAGGCCCGCTCGCCCCGCAGTTAGAAGAGGGTGCCGCAGCGAAGGAGATGTGCGCGGCGAACGCGCCTCAACAAGGCAAGGCGGTGTGCGAAATCTGCTCCATGTGTTTCCGCACTCTGCCAGGACTCAAAAGGCACAAGGCCATGAAACATGTGGTCCGAGCGGATAGAAATCATGTCTTGGAGAGCGCTGTGTCAAGTTGTCGAGGGAGTTTCCAAATGCGCCAGGCCTCGCAGAGTGCAGAGGAAGGAGACAAGGTTGATTCCCAGAACTGTTTTCGAGCCGAAATGGATGGGACTTCTGACAGTCTCGGCCTTGAGACAAACAACAGCTTTCTCACAGCTAAAGCTGTGGACGCAGATATAGTCCATGAGGACACTGCAAAGGACACAAATGAAAACCTGAAAACTGCCCCTCCGCCAGCCAAGACAAAGAAGGCAAACAAAGCGCGGACCAAAACCAGGGACTCTTTCTCTGACGAACTTTTGAACATTTTAAAAACGGACATACTGCAAGCCATCGTCCCCGAGTTCCAAAACCGCGCCGCGTCGGAGGGCAGCAAATCAACCTCGGAGGAAGGAGAGATAACCAACGGCCGCACTCACCGTGTCACCACAGAGCTCCCCGCGTTGTCGGCTCCCATCGACGCGATGGTGGACATCGACACGGCAACGGCACGCGTGCTCTGCGACGCCGTCGCGCGAGATCAAGACGACGCGGCCGCGGACGGGGCGCCGGCAAGATCGCCCGAGCCGTCCGCCGCGGGGAGAAAGGGAGCGCGTACGGCCGTCGGCATGGACACCGGAGTGTTTGTCGATAAGGACGCGTGTGAAGATAACGACGAGGCGCGCCGGGTGGATGTGCTGGACGCGAGGGGCCGACGGTGCGACCGACGCGCCGCTGATGAAAAGCCCATCGCGAAGGCGTCGGGCGAAACGGCAGGGGAGATTAAGAGTGAGAGAAACAGCCGCCCCGCGGAGGAGGTCGGCCCCGTCTCTCCTCCCGCCTCACCGCCTCCTCCTACTCCTCCTTCCCTTAGCCATGCCGGATTGAGCGCTGAACTCAAGGCCCTCCTGGACGACGACACCATCTTCTCCCAGCTCTTCCCCCGGGACGAGGAGACGAAGAGGAAGAAGTGCGCCCGGGTCTACGGCAAACGGAACAAGAGGCCGAAGCTCTCCCCCGACTCCCCGCAGTTACCTCCCGACCTCCCCCCCTCAGAAATATTTGTAGACAAGAAGGACCCGTTCGCGGGGCTCCAAGCGGACGACACGTGCTCGACCCATAAGCAGAGCGACCGTTGTGAATATGAGACCATCTCTCTCGACGACGCTCTGATGTTGAACATGTGTCACAACGGCGCCATGAAGGGTGACCCCGCCGTGGTCGCGTGCGACCCGAAAGGTGACCCGAGCGAGAACACCGAGCTGCTCGACGCTGACCTCCTCGGCCCACACAGCAGCACCATAGATAAATCGTCGATAGCGTGGAGCAGCTCCAGCGAGCCGAACCCTTTCGGCGCCGACACGGGGCTCTCGCCGGATGCTAACTCCTGCAAGGGGGAGTCTCCGACCACGCCGCTGCCAGGTCCTCTCCCCGCGTTGACCTCGGCTACCTCTTACCCCGCGGAGCCCTGCGAGACGGACAGCGTGCCACCGTTCCACAGCATCAACATCCAGACCGCCAGCACCACGTTCCAGCTCCCTGAGATCCAGTTCTACGACGCCGGCCCGGACGCCGGCCCGGCCGAGCCCGCCACCGCCGACGACGACGCGGAGAAGAGGGAGTCGGCGGCGCCCAAGAAGGCCCCCGAGCGGAGGGGCCGGAAGCGCCAGGACGGCAGCATCAGGATGAAGGACAAGCAGTACAAGTGCAAGGCCTGCTTCACCTGGTTCCTCACGCTGGGGGAGCTCAACTTCCACAAGCTGTCCCACAACCCCTCGCCCCCTCCCACTTGCTACATGTGCGTGCAGCGCAAGTTCAGCTCCCGGGAGCAGCTGCGGGACCACCTGAGGGAGAAGCACGCCAAGAACAAGGCGGGCATTTGGACCTGCGGCATGTGCCTGAAGGAGATTTCCGACGTGTGGATGTACAACGAGCATCTGCGGGAGCACGCCACCCAGTTCGCCCGCAAGCCCCAGTCGCTGGGCATGTCCGGCTCCCTCATGCAGGAGACGGCCGTGAAGAACTTCATCACCTCCATCATGCAGCGTCGGCCCAGCAAAGCCAGCCGGGAATCCAGCAAGCTGGCGAGCAAGGAGCAGGCCAAGGCGGCCGCGGACGCCGCCAGGGACGAGGGGAGACCCGCCGAGGAGCCCAAATCGAGCAGAAGCAAAAGCAGCGGAGGAGGAGGAGGAGGGGGAGGAGGAGGAAACGGGAAGCCCAGCGCACTGACCCCCCTCGAGGTGTTGCACAGCACAGAGACGCCCAAAAGTGTGGAGATGCATCCCAACTGCAAAGACCCCTCCAGGGACTGCCACCATTGTGGGAAGCAATTCCCCAAGCCCTTCAAGCTGCAGAGGCACCTGGTGGTCCACAACCTGGAGAAGATCTTCCTGTGCCACAAGTGTCCCGTCTCCTACGAGGAGGCCCAGGAGCTGAAGGAGCACCTGAGGAGAGAGCACGAGGAGGTGGACGAGCCTGACTCCAAACACACCACGCTCTACACCTGTGAGCTGTGCGCTGACGTCATGCACGTCATCAAGAAGTCCTTCATCTGCAGCACCTGTAACTACACTTTCTCAAAGAAGGAGCAGTTCGACCGGCACATGGAGAAGCACCTATCCGGGGGAAACAAGATCTTTAAGTTCCGGGGCGTTCTCCGGCCTTTGAAGTCCCCAGCCTCCAAAGAGGACGCCGACTGCGCTCTGCCCGCCAGCAAGAAAAGGAAGGTCATTAGCGAGAGTCTGCAGGAGAACAGCTCTGACAGCGGCATTGCCAGCATTGCCTCGCTGCACTTGAATGCGAGCGCCGACGCACAGGCTTTGAAGCCCGCGGTGGCCACCGCCGAGGACTCCACGCAGACCAGCACGGCCCAGTGTCCCGCGGAGGCCAGGGACGCCAGCGTGAAAACGGAGGACGTCGCGGAGGACTACTCCCACCTGTTGGTGGAGCTGGAGCGTTGCAAGTTCCACCTCCGGCCCCCCGAGTCTGAGGCGGGCCAGCCGACGGCCACGCCCAAAACGGAGGAGGCGGACCACGGCCCCTCGGCAAAGACTCAGGCCGGCGAGGGGGAGGGCAAGTCGATAGCGGACCCTTGCGACGTGAAGGAGGAGGAGCACTCGCCCAGCCTCAGGGACGAGGCCATGTCGCAGTGGTCAGGCCCTAAAGAGGCTGACGAAGAGGAGGCCGCCGTGGTCAAAGCCAGACACAGCTCTCCCAAAAGTAGCCCGGCGGAGGAGACGGAAGAGAACAAGCTTGAAAACGGAGAGCCGACTTTGTTGAGTCAGGAGTTCTGTGCCCGCTACGGAGATGACCCCGCAAAGCACAGTCCAGCTGCTAACGTGACGGGCCAATCGAAGGAGGGTGAGCAGGGGCAGAATTCCACCAGAGGCTGCAGCCACGAGGGCAAACCCAACGACACCGTCCCGCCTCACGGCGCCGAGCAGCAAAGTAGCAGCAGCAGCAGCAGCGGCAGCAGCAGCCAGCCAAAGGACAAAGCCTCCCCTGCCAAGCCCAGTGAAAGCAGTAAACACAACTCCCACGCCAATCCGAGGTCGAACGAGTCCGCCCTGGTGTACTACTCCAAGCAGAGCGCCCAGGGCATGGGCTCAAGTGAGGAGAAGGACGCTCTGAGACAGCAGCAGAAGAAGAGGAAAGAAATGAGATCATCGCACAGCCTGCAGAGAGTCTCCTCTCCGGCCACACGAGAGAACTTTGCTGTCGACGCCAGGGCTAAAAAGAAGTTCCGGTCCAGCCAGTGTATGAGTCCGCCGAGGCACAGGAAAGCGGACGGGCCGAGCGACTACCCCGTGCTCTCCTCCGTGCGGGACGACGTGGTCAGCAACAAAATCGTCTTCAAGCACAAAACGGGGACGTTGGGCTTGCAACCGAAGAGAGGCTTGCTGGACAATTGCACACTAAAGAAAGAGGCGGCTCCTTATCTGAACGGGGACTACAAAGTCAAGAAAGGGCCTCACGGGCGGCCATTGCACAGCCCCGTGTCCAAAGTGTCCCCGGCCTCCATGAACAACGCCTTGAACAAATCGAAACCAAAGACGGGGAGTAGGTCGAACGATAGCCTCCCCTACCGGACAGCAGAGTCCCAGAACCACCTCCTGAGCCAGCTGTTTGGCCAAAAGCTCACCAGCTTCAAGATCCCTCTGAGGAAAGACACTTCAGAATCGATCAACTGAGGGGAAAAAAAAGAGGTGGCGGAGAATTTGTTTGGGAAAGAGTTGTTCACTTTGAGCGAGTGATTAGGACAATTAATGTTAATGGATGAGATTGCACGACGCTTCTGTGAAATGTTATTCTGAATACTTATTTAGTCACTTTATGTCTTTTGTAAAGGTGTTTTTATTACACAAATGTGAGGACTGATTGCGGAGATAAAATATAAGTCCATAATGAATATGCTCTTAGGCAAATCATTCACTATTTTTGCTATTCTTTGGTTGAACATTATCAGTTTCAGAGACTATATTTCATTTACATAAAGGAAAGAAAAAGAAAAAAAGAATACTTGAAAATACAAAAATTACATATTTTTTCTCTCAAAAATAATGCATGACAATATAACATTTGCAACATGTTCAAAAAAAAAAAAAAAAAAGATTTGTGCATGTTAATGGACCAAATGACAATCCTAACTGACTTGGATTTATTCCAGCACAAATTGTGTGCACGCTTCCGAACAATCCGCCTTTTGTATTACCGTCTTTACTGTACTGCATCAATCTTCATCATACTCGCTCTTTTTTTTGTATAAGCATTAACTGGTGCTACGTAATTGTTTATTTTAATGTGAATGCCAAAATGTCTTGTAACTGAAGGAAACATGAGATCTGTAGCCGTTGCAATCATCAAACTGTGCCTACTGCTTCTCTGTCGTTTCTTTGAAATGGTAAAGATACTGTATAAACCCAAGTATTCATCTGTCAGTCAATAGGAGAGGAAAAAGGAAATAGAAACGAGGAACGCTTCCCTTGTATAAACTCAGTTGGTCCTGAGGTCCTGTATTTGAAGCTCCTCCCATGCACTGATATCACCACACACAAATCACAAACTCAATCATCTGTGTCTGTCCTCCAACCGTTTTAATGGTGAACAGTGTTGACAAGGACAAAAAAAAAAAAAGAAAAGGTGCTTTCACTTGTTAATACTCTACGTATCTTTATATTGTATGATATTGTAGGTAGACAATTCTTTTGGTGCAATGTCAAAGTTTTATTTTGAGAAAGAAACAACAATTGTGCAAAACAATAATAATAAATAAAATATAAAGCAAGAAGGGTGATGCGATGCCTCTGTGGGTGGTGAAGTGGTTCGCTAAGTGCCTCTTTCCTTTACGTCGGACATTAAAGATCCCTGGTGGTCTCTCCTTGCCCGCCTCATCCTTTGGTGTCCCACCCGTAGCGTCCGTTCCATCAACCGGTCCCTGTCCCTGCAGGCGGCTGCTGTCGCCGTGACATCAAACACAGAAAACAGCAGAGGCCGTACACGACTGGAGGCAGGAAACAGGTGCGCACACACACACACAGGAACACAGGAACACACACGCATCCGCAACCCGGAGTAGTCGGACTCATTTTTCCTCAGCCTCAGCACTTCAATGAGCTAACTCATCATCTGAAACGAGGAGCCTTGATGTGCCTTTTTACCACAGGGAAACGTTCGGTGGCAGACGCGTACATCTGTCCGGGGGGGGGGGAGCGCCGGAAGAGGACCGGGGAGTCTCCGCGTCGTTCTCTCACCGCGTGTCAAGTGGCTTCTATTCCTACACGAGAAACATTCCAGCATCACATAGGAATAAAAAGCCATAGGACACAGCAGCGGTAGACAGGCTCCACATGATGCACAGGGAGGCGAGGTGGAGGTGGGGGGAGGGGTTGTTGAAGTGACGATGGGGGTGGGGGGGGGGCTGCTCCACTTCCTCCGCACCATGACCCCGGCGCCTGAGAGAGAAGACAAGAAAGGAGAGTGACAGATTGAGGCAACCAGCTAGAATAGACAAGAGGAAGGGAGGGAAAAAAAAGAAAAGTAAAAGAGGTTATTTTCTCAACTCAAGGACTCGCGCTCAAGGCCTCTGCGGTGGGGAATACACTAAAGCGTTTTTCTGCCGGCGGTGAGGCGTCTGCCTCTTAATCACACCGCGGCCGTCTCCCTGAGGAGCGTGCGCGGTTACTCCAGCGTCGCCGCCCTCTCCCCGCCACTCTCCGTTTGTAGGGTCGGAGAGTGAAGAAGACGGATCACCCGGAGTTCCGTCATGCGGCGGGCTCGTTAAAAGTGAAACGGCGTTATCGATCCGGCGAGGGTGTTCGTGGGTGAGTCGACACGCTCTCACGACGGTTGGCTTGACGGAGGAGGGATTCCTAAAGAAAGACGTGTCGTTGGCGCTAAGACAAGAGGCGCTTGTCGAGCAGGTCTACAGGGGGGGGGGGGGGGGGGGGCGCCCCCCCCCCGGCGGTCAGTCGTTTAACTAAAGC
>JAVQJS010092683.1:0-20454 GCA_036024795.1 Galaxias rostratus | reverse complement strand
TTCACACTGAGTAGAAATACTTTGAGAAACTATGTTGTAATTATATTTACTGTATTGGGCTACAGAGTACTATTTGCCCTCACACATCTTTTTGAATTAATTGTGTTTATAATGCTGTTCAATATTTTTTACTTTTAGTAAGTAAAAAATTGTAAATCTAGATTTTGTATTCTTAACTTGGATTTTATTCTACCGAGTTGGTTGACCGACTGTTGTCCAGCGCCTTGCGTGTTGGCCCAGTGTTAATTGCATTTGACAAATAAACTTGAATCTTGAACTTGAAACCTGAAACTTGAAATTTTGTAACATTTTTGGTGGGTGGTGTGCCGCGGGATTTTTACAATGCAAAGAAAGTGCCGTAGCTCAAAAAAAGGTTGAAAAACACTGGTCTAAGGCACTGAAGATGAGATTACTTGTACGGCTTAAATTCGGCCCTTGTGGACCCTGTGGTTGTTGTTGACCCGTTTTTTTTTAATCCCCTTTCGTCCACACGTAAAATACGTTTTTTTTGTCACGGAAAACGGGGGTGTCCGAAAACGCAGTCTATAATGTGGATATTTTTAAACGACGTTTTCAGTGTTGACGTGTTAACATCAAAAACGATCAATGCCGGAGGTGTTTTCCTTTGTTGCATTAGAGTGTGCACCTTTTAAAGTTTAGATGTAATATGTTTAATCATAAGCTAACTTTCCCCCAACCTTATGATTGGCCAAGATGGTTTGGCGTTCTTTGACAGTTGTTTTTTGCGTTTTCGTGTGGACAGAGATTTTTTTAACCGTATTGTAAACAGAAAAAAATTAAAAGAGGACACGTTTTTCAACAATTATTAGGTACGTGTGGACGGGGCCCAATATGCAATGAAGTAATAGCAGGACATCCGGGAATAGTGTGTAAACATTGTTTGATGAATGGGACCAAACGGTTATTTACAAATGTGTATTACGAAAGCGAACTTCAATCAAGCGTTTTATGGACTTAAACCCAGTCCACACGTAGCCGGGATCATTTGAAAACGGAAGAACGAATGAAAAACATCCCTCGTTAAAAAAAAGAAAAGAAGGTATGTCCACACGAAAACGTCTAAAAAACCCCTGTCAACGAAAACAAAACCATGTTGGCCAATCAGAAGCTTGAAAAAAGGGCGCGCTAGGGATTACCACGGCAACGTCAGGCTGACAGTTTGTCTTAACACTTTTAAATGACGTGATCACAAGGACAAGTTTACCCGCTACCATGTGACACCCCCCCCTATCTACGTCCCACTCAACTACGTCCTCAAAATGTGTATATTAAATGGGTGGATTCGATACTGCGGTATGTATCGTTCACCATCCCTAGCGAATAAACAATGTCAAGTAGAGGTAAAGGAGGCAAAGGAATCGGAAAGGGAGGCGCGAAACGTCATCGCTAGGTTCTTCGTGACAATATCCAAGGTATCACATAACCCGCAATTCGCCGATTAACGCGCCGTGGTGGCGTGAAGCGTATCTCGGTACTGTTGTACGAGGAGACTCGCGGTGTGCTTAAGGTGTTTCTGGAGAACGCAATCCGCGACGCCGTTACTTACACCGAGCACGCTAAGAGGAAAACCGTCACAGCGATGGATGTGGTCTATGCCCTAAAACGCCAGGGACGCACTCTTTACGGCTTCGGTGGTTAAACCAACATTTACTGTAACAAAATCAGAGGCTCTTTTAAGAGCCAGCTACTGTTTTCATCAAAAGCACTGTTCTATTTAATATGGGTTCTAAAGGCCATCGCTAGCAGGTTAAAATTTCGCGCGAAATACTCGAAAAACGTGTAGTCACGCCCACATGCTGACGGGGCCCACCTCAGGCCTCACCCCTTTTGAAAATTGTTTGAGACGATCATCGGCTGCCGTTTTATTCAGCTCAAAGAGCATGATTGAGAAACTAACAGTCGTTGACTTTAAAGACACTCTCAAAATTGTTTGCGCCAAGCGAGTGTAAACGCCAGTCACGGGCTTTGTGCCCATAAAGGGCGGTGTTATAATTTAAGGGCTCCTCTTGTGTCATCTCCTCAGCCATGGTCTGTTTAACGGCGGCATTATGAATCAGAGCCCATGACGGCTGCCAGTGCAGTTTTTGTGGAGGACAGGCACATACTGTACATGTTCATTGCGCCCAGTGTCTCCTTTCCTCTTTTGAGCGGTGGGTGACACCACTTGAACGATATGTTCACAAGCTTTGATCTGTCAAACGGGCGGTGGTATGAGGACTGAACCGCGTTTGATTTGATGAAATGGACGGCGCACACGTCTTTGCGAAGGTCTCCTCTCCTCTTCAGAGTGGTGAAAATATATGACGGCGTCTAAACGTCACGTTAACGAGCCATGATCTGTGTAATGGCAATATTGCGCCTGGCGTCTCGTACTTCGAACTGTGAGAGTACGACAGCGCTTAAACGCCGTGTTGGCGATTTATCGATTAATCAAAGCGCTATGAGTCTAAACTTTAGACTCCAAAGGCTCTGTCATGCGAAATAGTGTCCGGCTGCGAAAATGCTCCATTAATGACACAAGAATCTGGCAGTGACTAGCTATGAGTCCTTGTACAATCGGAGACATGTACGCCCGCCCTGGAAGTGGCAGCGGGTATGTTCTCGTTCCAAGAGATACAAAACCGATCCAACTGACAGTCGTTTGAATACTGCCAAGCATCTTTTCCAAATCTCAATACAAGGAGCGAGGAAGAGAGTCCGTTTTTACCTGGATGTCCTGCTAGGCCGCTCCAGTGACCAACCTGACCAACCAGCGGTTGGACGTAAGGCCTGAGGCTTCTCTACACGAGACGAGATCTTTAATTTATTATTGGAAAAAACTCTATTTAAATTAAATACATAACTGTCATTATTATTATAACTTGTTGCCATACTTTGGTGGCTCAAGACTAATCACACACAACGAAGGTAATGTCCTTCTACATTTTTCGTCTAAATTTAAAGACTCACAAGTTTAGACTCTATTTCGGTTCTGAAATGTAATGTTTCGCATCTGCCTTGTACTGCCTGTCTCTACTAATTGTTTATATTAGGTTTTGTTTATGTATCCTGATGTTTAATATAGCACTTGCTATGATCTGGGTGGTCGGGAATGCCGTTCTTTCGTGTGCTAAATGATTGTCATGTAACATGCTAGACCTCTTATTTAAGGAAAACAAGTATTTTTCAGTTGATGTTAATGTCTTTGTTGCAATTAAATATTGTGAATAAGAAATTGTACAGTTTTGTTCTAGCCAGTTACAAATTGTTAATGTGATATATTTTAGGCCCCTGTGCTTTGCAAAAGGCATAGTCTTTAAGCAACGGACTGTTTAGTTGTTTTTTTATGCCCAGTGCAAAGCGAAACAGTTTACATTACAGCCATATTGGTTCACAATTTATGTCCTGGATTATGTGATTGTGAAAACATAATTTTGGAAAGGAAAATGTAGGAGAACCTTTCAGAAGGACAACCATCTCTGCGGCAATCCACTAATCAGGCTTGTATGGTAGAGTGGCCAGACAGAAGCCACTCCTTAGTAAAAGATTCATGACAGCCCAACCGGAGTTTGCCTAAATGCACATGAAGGACTCTCGGAAACAAAATTATCTGGTCTGATGAGACAAAGATTTACCTATTTGATGTGAATGACAGTCGACACGTTTGGAGGAAACCAGGCACCGCTCATCACCAGACTAATACCATCCCTACGGTGACGCATGGTGGTGGCAGCATTTTGCTGTGTTTTTCAGCAGCAGGAGTCAGGACGGAGGGAGAGATTAACGCAGAAATGTACGGACATATACAGGATGAAAAACTGTTCTAGAGCGCTCTTGACTGGGGTCACGGTACATTAGCTTCAGGACAACACTGTATGTGTTACCGGCGCCAGCCCTAGGGGAAAGCTGGGCGATAGCAAGTAGCACACAGCTAGCGTGGACTGTGTTGCCTAAATGTAAAACTATTGCTGTGGACAAGACAAGACAAACACGTTATCAGGCCATAGCTCATTTTACTTTTTCAATCACACTATCATCACATTTCACATTAGCACAACATACAATATCCCAACATTTACTCTCTGGTTAAAACCACATACACAGACAGAACCGCTCGGCCAGAACAAAAGAAATGCGCCACCGAATGACGGCTAAACAATGAACGAACTTCTAACACAGCGATTTGTATTAACTTTGAATTTGGACAATAATTCTGCTTATAATACACTCACTGGCTTTAACATGTTAGAAACTTCAGTAGCACATCACAATGTTTAAGTTCACAAAAATACATATTGTTATACTTATAACATACCTGTGGACAAGACAAACACGTTATCAGGCCATAGCTCATTTTACTTTTGAGTTGCGCCTGCGTGAATTTGCTCTATGCCCACAATAGCGCTACAGCACCCTTTGATGACGTAGATAAACATAACTTTATGACATACACATTAGTATTACAACAACAAAAATTTGAGGGGGTGTCTGTTTCATATAACTTAAAATATAGTGTTTTTTTCTAACCTACTACATATGCCCAGACTTGAATCTGATTGAACATCTCTGGAGAGATCTAAAAATGGCTGTGCACTGACCCTTCCCATCCAACCGGAAGGAGGTGCTGCAAAGATAACTGGCTGAAAATGCCCAAAGATGGGTGCGCCAAGCCTGTGGCATAATATTAAAAAAGATTTAGGGTTGTATTTGTCGCCAAAGGTGCATCATGAAAGTATTGAGAAAAGACTGTGAATACTTCTGTACATGTGATTTCCTACTTAAGTATTTTTAATACATTTGCATTTTTTTTTATCAATTCTACTCTGCAATAAGGCCGTAACATTACAAAACGTGGAAAAAGTCAAGCGCGGTGAATACTTTCCGGATGCACTGTATTGTGTGGAGACAACGGCAATTGCCTATTTTAACCATAAACGTATCAAAAAAGTAAACCACACTTAAGTGTCAGTATGATATGAGTGAACGTTTACATAATCAACCTACAAAAAGGTCAACTGACACGCAGCTAACTTATCTGCCGCCTTGTGTTTGCGGACCCCATAAACACCCCCTTATACACACATCATAACACATTCCAATGCCTCTAGTTCTTTAAGTATTTCGCCAAACATTTCGACTCACAGGGAAAGTAGTGTTGGTAATAATAGCATGAGGTTTTAGACACTTAAATTGAGAAATTAGACGTCAAAAGCACTGTTCCCGTCTCTCGCCAACTGTGGCCCAGTATGGTTTTGAGCGAATCTTTCAAAAATGCAAACGCCTTATGCAGGCTGCATGAATCCATTTTAAACGGACGCAAATCTTCTTGATTGCAGATGTGTTATAGGGAGCTTAACGGACCTAAGACGCCGACTTTTGGTTCATTTTGTGGAGAAAGAAAACACAAGTGTTGCGGCGTTTCAGGAGCAAAGAGTAGGTCGGCGCTCTGGCTTGAGTCTACACGGTTCTCATACTCCGTTTAAGTACAACGCCTCGGCCGCTCTCCCTATCATCTATTCTAGTCTTTGTTCAGAGAACAATTTTGTGATAACGATAGCATGGCTGAAGTCGCTTCATCCCCCGTAGTCGCTGCACCGGCTAAGGCACCCAAGAAGAAGGCTGCTGCCAAACCCAAAAAGGCAGGCCCTAGCGTCGGCGAGCTCATCGTCAAGTCAGTGTCTGCTTCGAAGGAGAGAAGTGGCGTTTCCCTGGTTGCACTCAAGAAGGCTCTTACAGCGGGTGGCTATGATGTGGAGAAGAACAACTCTCGAGTCAAGATCGCTGTAAAGAGTCTCGTTTCCAAGGGAACTTTGGTCCAGACGAAGGGAACTGGCGCTAGTGGATCCTTTAAGATCAACAAGAAGGCAGTTGAGGCCAAGAAACCTGCAAAGAAGGCTGTAGCTACTAAAGTTAAGAAGGTGGTTGCCAAGAGGCCTGCCGCTGCTAAAAAGCCCAGGAAAACTGTTGCCAAGAAGTCCGCAGCTAAAAAGTCTCCGAGGAAGGCAAAGAAGCCAGTGGCGGCAAAAAGGAGGGTGGCCAAGAGCCCCAGGAAGGCAGCAAAAAGCCCCAAGAAGACAAAGAAGTATGCCGCAACCAAGAAATATCCGGCTAAGAGGGCAACCAAACGAAAGGCGGTTAAGGCCAAAAAGGCAGCCCCAAGGAGATATAATTATTATTAGGTCAGAGTGAACTACTTATCAAAAGGCTCTTTTAAGAGCCAACCACACCTTCTGTGAAGGAGCTCTTCTATCTCGTACAGGTTTAATAAATGGTTTATTCGCCACGTGCAAGAACAACACAGGAGCTATCTTGCCCACCTAATAACCTGTCCTCACCGTGTGTGCACACGGGGCTGAGACTGACGATCTTAGTTTTAGTTCAGCTTTGCTAGCCGCACTTTTACTTAATACAATACTCAATACCAGCGCATGCTAGCACGAAAGGTAGAAGGAGAATGTGCGGTCAATAAGAGAAGCGTTCATTGAATGAGGCATTGAATATACTAAAAGCCATCCGCCTTTGATAAGACCCGATATCGACGACTCGTATACCCCTTCATCCATAATTTAACTGGTGGCTCCCGACTGATTCCTGTCCTCTAGTTAAAGGAGGCAAACTTGTGTTGGATTATCTCAGGCTGGACCCAATCCACGGTCTGTGGTAGACAGTGGGCAAAGGAGGTGAATAAAGTAAAGACGTATGTGACTTGGCCCAGTTGTCAGGGGCTAGCTGCCAGCGTCGGATCAGAGACCTGACAAGGCGCCCAGCGGCAGCTGCCGGGGCTGCAACTCGCTCCCTTCCTTCTCTCCCCTCGCCGTTGCCAAAACTGTGTGGTCTGCCAACCTTTATTCTTTCGATTAATAGACTGCCCGACTCGACGGCACAATGGCGTCTAATTTTCTCATAAATGTACAGAGTACATGTACTGCGCCTGCCCCTCTTGTTCAACTTCGATTACATTTAAATTTAAAATAGCTTTATTGACATGAAGCATTGTATAGTACTTAGTCATAGCATGTGTGTGGTGTGGAGGTGTGTGTGACGTGAACTGAGCCTGAGACTCAGCGCCGCTGTTTAGGAGAACATAGCCCCTGAAAGAGGCCGTTATGATCTCAGAACTCATAAGAAGGGGAGAGGAAACATTGGGCGCAGATTAATTGTGTGCGTCGTCGATAGAAAAGGGACTGACAGCCATCTGGGTGTAAGGCCCCATAAGCATTACGGCGCTGTTTAACAGGTAAATGCTCGTCGACAGTAACATGGCGATTAGGCGCAGTCATTCTCACATAACCCGAACACGGATGGGACAATGTACAGGACGAATGGTGGGCTCCCTCTCAAAGACAGCGGTCATGCGCCGGCAGACTCCACATATCGAAAGCGGTGGAAAAGAGAAGTTACGGACACCTATTGGTCGAGGCCACACAAACCGCGTGTCCAATAGGTTTGAGTTGATTTAGGGTATATATAAAGGTACGCACTACTGCTAGAGGCAGCATCCTATTCAAAGCTGTGAAGTATACTTTACAATGATGTCTGGCAGAGGGAAAACCGGAGGTAAAGCAAGGGCTAAAACCAAGACGCGCTCATCCCGTGCTGGGCTTCAGTTCCCCGTGGGTCGTGTGCACAGACTTCTTCGCAAAGGCAATTATGCTCAACGTGTTGGGTCCGGTGCACCGGTCTACCTGGCTGCAGTGCTCGAGTATTTAACAGCTGAAATCCTGGAGTTGGCTGGAAATGCTGCCCGAGACAACAAGAAGACTCGCATTATCCCTCGTCACCTGCAGTTAGCTGTCCGCAACGATGAAGAACTCAACAAACTCCCAGGACGGGTGACCATCGCACAGGGTGGTGTGCTGCCTAACATCCAGGCAGTGCTCCTCCCCAAAAAGACCGAGAAGGCTGTAAAAGGAAAGTAATTTGAGCATCTTGTCCAATCAAACCAAGGCCCTTTTTAGAGCCACCTACCGCTGTCTTTAGAAATGCAAGAATCCAAACGATCGTAAAGCGATCCTAAAGTAATTAATCATTATTGCGGCCAGTGCAATTCTTCGATGTGAGCAGCCGGGCCAAAAGCGCCGTAAATATGTGCCTTGTTCTCTTAAACTCCACTTGTGACCGAATTGTTAATGGGCCCGCGATTGCATTGTCGGTGTACTTCGTGTGGTCATCGAGCTTGTGCTGCTAAACAAATGTTATGGGAAGATTATAAATTTTTGTAACCCGATTCTTTAATGATCGTTCAGTCAAATTAATGCAAGGGGGTAATGCGAACTGGCGTGTAATACTAGCGAAGGAACGATGGAAGACTTGAAGATCTATTCTCGGGAAGGCTTGGCTAATCTAATCAGTAATCTAATCAGTTTTAGTGTGATTGTTATTTGACAGTATGGGATAACCTGATTTAAAAAAAAATTATCTTCAAGTTTAGTCAATATTGTGATTTCTTGACAAAATACCGCATAACAATTATCAGTAAAGGAAAGTATATTGCAACTGCTCTGATGTGATTGAATCGACGCTGCCGTAACGGCGAACTAAACAGTTATCTTCATGTCTTCAGACACTTCTCTGCTAAGAACTTATCTTTCTATGCCGAGCTCTGACGTGAAATTTGAGCGAAAGATTCAGACTTGAAGACCAAATTCAAGGGACTATTAGTTTCATACACTAACTATGGATCGTGCACTAACCATGCTGAAAGAAATTAAGACTCGACCAGAAGTGAACGACCCAATTACAAATAAAAACAAACAAATAGCTTTATTGACATGAAGCCCTGCATTGTACTTTTTGTCAAAGCATTGGTAAGAATAGTAACAAAAGTAAAATAGATTAAACAGCTGAAATAACAATAGTAATGATCATATATGACAGTACATGACACGTAATATAGTTAAAAATGACACCTCGAATAATAAAAGTAATAACATGTGGTAAACGTAAGATTGATGTGACTAACGTAAAGTTAAACACCATTGTTGCGCAAATAGGTGACCGTCCCTAGAGAAGGGTTAAGTGCCGACTGGGTAGCCCGGGAAGCTACAAGGCTGAGACTACGTCAGCAGGTGGAACTTTCAGTCCACCCAATCAGCGCCCACGCCTTGATATATAAACTCTACGCCAAACCACAGCGATTTATTATTTCACATCAGAGTGAGTTGACAACTTCTACATGGCCAGGACCAAGCAAACTGCCCGCAAATCCACCGGTGGGAAGGCTCCAAGGAAGCAGCTCGCCACAAAAGCGGCCCGTAAAAGTGCTCCGGCTACTGGTGGCGTGAAGAAACCTCATCGTTATAGGCCAGGCACCGTTGCACTTCGCGAAATCCGACGTTATCAAAAGTCAACGGAACTACTAATCCGTAAACTGCCGTTTCAACGTCTGGTCAGAGAGATTGCCCAAGACTTCAAAACTGACCTACGGTTTCAGAGTTCTGCCGTCATGGCCCTGCAGGAGGCCAGCGAAGCTTACTTAGTCGGCTTGTTCGAAGACACCAATCTATGCTCAATCCACGCCAAGCGTGTGACTATCATGCCGAAAGACATTCAGTTGGCCCGTCGTATACGCGGAGAGCGTGCTTAAAATGCCTCATTAGTACCCCTTGTCACCCGAATCAACGGCTCTTTTAAGAGCCACCCAAATGCCTCATTTGAGTAGTATTCTGTCAGTCACCATACTTTAATTCTAGTGTCTTGTCAAGAAATTCTCCAAACGTAATCCCATTAGCAGTTAACGGACTAAAATAAACGTTACAGTGGTGCGTTTACCAAACCATTTATTTATGCGATTAAGATTACTACCATTCTGTAATGTAATCCTTTTGAAGAAAATTCATTTTTGCCAGTTAGGACGTTCGCCACAAAATGTAAGTGTTGCTTTGATCATCACCGAAACTACAAACGTAGAAATGCAAATTAATGAATTTAAAGCATGGGGTAATTTTTTACCACGCAGGTGAAGTACTATTTTTCTTTTTTCTATTTTTATTCTTGTTCCAGTGTTCTATCATTACCGTTTGAATCAATAATTTATCTTAAATCTATGGAAACTGTTGAAAAATGGTAAACGTTCCAGCATGGTTTAAATATAAATGCAAGGCAATCAAGGTTTTTACCAGATTAACAGTGCAACCGATTTAGTTTTAATATAGGTTTAAATGGAAATTATTTTAATAATGCAGATGATTTTGAGTAACTAGGATTTATTCTATGAGAAAATTAAACGAGGGTTATGGTTTGGCCAAATGATTTAACAGTTAAACCGTGATTAAATCTAGTTTCAGTAAATCCATGTTGTGGTTTCCTGATGTTACTGTGTTGTTTGTTTGCTTAAAATTAAATTAAGTTATGAAGACCGCCGGCAAGGGTGGTAAGAAGCGCAGAAAGTCCAGGAAAGAAAGTTACGCCATCTACGTGTACAAAGTTTTGAAGCAGGTTCATCCCGACACTGGTATCTCGTCCAAGGCAATGGGAATCATGAACTCTTTTGTCAACGATATCTTTGAGCGTATCGCGGGTGAGTCCTCTCGCCTTGCTCACCACAACAAGCGTTCTACCATCACTTCCAGGGAGATGCAGACCGCTGTTCGGCTGCTCCTTCCCGGAGAATTGGCAAAGCACGCCGTCTCGGAGGGCACCAAGGCTGTCACTAAATACACTAGTTCCAAGTAAAATCTCAGCCTAATTGGGAACTACAAAGGCTCTTTTAAGAGTCACCCACTCGATCATCAAAAGACGTTCTGTAGTGCTTACATTTTGGTTTTTCTTGAATGCCAGCCTCATTAAAAAAAACAAGCTCAAAATTACAGAAACCAAGAGGGCTGCGGTACAAACAAGATATACAGTACCGTTCAAAAAGCAGAAACGTCGATTTTGGTCAAAATTGAGTTGACACCCGTAATCGCGCGGTGCCTCTTGTGCCCACTAGTCTAGCGCAGTGTTTCCCAAACTTAGGACCAGACTCGTTTTTATAGGGTCGCCAATTGACAGCATAAAGTGTGCAATAATGCTATGATATGTGGAATGATTTTCTGCTTCTTTCTTCTTCTTTTTTTGCTGCGCTGGGCTGCTAAAAAAAAGTTAAGGTGGCTAAGTACATTTACCCTGCTCACTCTTCCACAATCATTTAAAGTGGTTGTTACGCTTGTATTAGTTTAGTTTGTCTGTCAGTTTGCATGCAGGAGTAACACCAAAATCTGTGCCCGTCCAATTCTGTGACCCCAAAGGGCGCTGTAGCATGTCCATTTTGGTCATTCTGATGCTGTCATAAAATTTAGACGTTTACCTTTTATTATTATTTTTATTACTACTACAAATTTTATTTCGGTTTTAGCGCATTTCTTTTATCTTTACGTAGATTCGTAGCCAATTAATTACACAGAACGAACAATTAATGGACCGACAGCTATCAACCAACAGTCAGTCTGACTGATTGCACGGCAACCAATTTGCGCCAGACTTGCAGACACAAAGACAGACTCCAGTTGAATGGGCAGTGACTGGTCAGGGCACTGGTAAAAAGAAGATATGCAGGCCTATTCCAAAGTATGTTTTAGATTAGGTAATGTAGTGTAACTAATGTAAAACTCCAAGTGCATGCACAAATAACCACATTTTTGGTAAATGTTAGTTCAAAATTAAATTTCATAATCTCATTTCATAACATGCAGTAATCGAAACTAAATTCGGTGTAACACCAAGTATGTCACAGAAAGTGTGTTTATATGTGTGTCTATGTGGTAACTAGTGCAGGTGGTGATTTCTAATGGTTACATCTTCTGTCATCTACCATGCATTCAAAGGTAACAGACCAGCACTGAAGGCTTCATATCATGTCAGCCTTCACATTGCCAAGGCAAAGAAGCCCCATTCCATTGGCGAAAAGCCAATAAAATCATGCTTAAAAAATGTCTCTCTGTCATTGGCGTGGACATACTTTTATAATGAAATAAACACATTTTTAGTTCACGGTTTGTTGTAATTGAAAATGTCGCAACAGGGCAGCACGGTGGCGTAGTGGTTACTGCTGTTGCCTCACAGTAAAAAGGTCCTGGGTTCGATTCCCACCTGAGGGCCTTTCTGTGTGGAGTTTGCATGTTTCCCCTGTGTTAGCGTGGGTTTCCTTCCACAGTCCAAAACCGTGCAGGTTAATTAGTGACTCTTTATTGTCCACAGGTGAGAATGTGTCAGTGCTTGTATGTTAATCTATGTTAGCCCTGTGATGGATTGGCGATCTGTCCAGGGTGTGCCCCGCCTCTCGCCCGAAGTCAACTGGGATAAGCTCCAGCCCCCCCGTGACCCTGCACAGGATAAGTTTTGATAATGGATGAATGAATGGATGTTATAGCAATTCATGTAAATTTGGGTCCCGAGGAGATAACATTTCTCTTCGGGTCTCGAGCTGGAAAAGTTTGGGAACCACAGGTCTAGCGCAATTGTTTTATTTTTAGAGGACTTAAAGCAGTAACTACAATCTGCTACGAAAATAAGGTAGTAGAACGCAGTAAGTGCGGCCGTTTCAACGTCCGTCTGAGGAGCTTTGGCTACAACATATAAAATACAGCCCTTTGGCAATGTAGCCAGATAATCCGATAGCATCGTTTGTTAATCTTCCAACAAACACCTATTGCTAAATAAATAACCCACTGGATTCCTGGTTCTATGGACCACAGAAATAACCAAATTTTTCAGATTTCTGAGCTGTTGTTTTACTTCGAAACGGCCACTACCTTTTCGTCCCTTCGCATATTCAACTGAACGAACTAAAAAGCCTCGGCCATTTCAAAAGTTACGTGAACCCAATGTTTGCTCTGATCCCAAAGATCTCAGCTGTGTTTGTGCTTTTCGTCCCACTGATTGGTTAAGGTTTTACCGCCCTAATGTCAGTGTATGCTCTTTGTTGGCATGGCTACTGGCTTGAACAACACACTTGCCAACCCAATTTTGGTGCTGTACGCAGTTGAAGTGCTCAACAAGGTCCTCAAAAAAAAAAACATTTCAAATCCCAGTGAGGCCTTTTTTTCAACTGCTTAAGTTTAATATAGCCCACAACTTTTAATAGAAGTGCCTATGCACAAGTGGGTAAGTTGAAATGAAATGATTTGGTGGACTACACTCAATCAAATCAATCAAATTAGCAGTAGTATTCGTGGCTGAAATTTAATTTAAGCTTTAAACTATTTTGGTCAATATAAACTATAATGCATATATATATATGTAATTGTAACCCGTCAGCCCCCATAACACTTATATAGCCCCATTGATGTTTATCGTTTAGTGAAATGTTTACATCAGCACACAGTAGCAAAGAAGCCTGTTTTCAGATTTGAATGGCTGCTTTACATTACCTGAACAAACCACCTGACTAAGAAAGGTCCTGATATGTTTGAGAATGTTTTGGTTACAAACAATTCAGTTCCAATTTAATTTCGGTAGACAACTGTTAAGACCTGTAAAACCTGTTAATAGAAATTTAATTGTAGCGACTCGTTAGTAAATTGTATTGGTCTCCTGGATCATGTCACACAGTAACAGAATGTGAATTTACGTTCAAAAGGGAATTATTCTACACATTTTATTACTATATTCACCGGAACTTGTTTCTCCAACAAGCTAGAGGAGCATGTGTAAAAACTTTATTTTACTTCTTTTTACTAAAAAGATTAGCAGGACTGTTTGGACGAATTAATAAACGTTAGGCCTATTTCGAATGGGGTGATAGATACAATTGCCCATGCACAATAAATGGGCTTTATTAACACAGATGAGATTTTTCTCCTGTAGAAGTAGGCGAAAAAACACAAATTGAATTTACTTAGTCAACACAGGTCCAATTTTGCAAAGTGGTAGGCCAGGCGCTTTATATTGCTTAAAGAGACCACTGCCATCGGAATAGTAACATCTACATGAATGCCAGGACACAGTTTCCCAACAGAGCATTGCCCAGAGCATCACACTACCTCCCCTGGATGTCCTTCTTCTCATAATGCATCCTGGTGCCACATCTTCCCCTGGTAAACGGTCACCCACATGATCTAAAATAAAGCGTAATTCATCAGACCAGGCCACCTTTTTCCATTGCGCTTTGACCCAGTTCTGACCCTCCGATTGCGGACGTTTTCAGCAGTGGACAGCATGGGCACTCTGACCGGTCTGAGCCTACACAGCCCCATACTCACGCTGTAATGCACTATTTTCTGATACTTTTCTACCATATAGCCAGCATTAACTTTTTTAGCGATGTTGTTACAGTGGGCAGCTATTGACCCCGTCACCGGTTCATTGTTTGTCTACCGTCATCCCTTGGACAACTTTTGATTGGTACTAACCACTGCATACCGGGAACACCCCCACAAGACATGCAGGTTTGGAGATGACTTGACCCAGTCTAATCATCACAATTTGGCCCCCGTCAAAGTTGATCAGATACTAATGGTTGCCCATTTTTCCAGCTTTCAACACATCAACTTCCGGAACTGATTGTTCACTTACTGCCTAATATATCCTATCACTTGACAGGTGTCACTGTTACGATATAATCAATGTTATTTACTTCACTTCATCAATGTTTTATGATTTTAAGTTATGGCTAATCAGTGTATGTATTTGTATCGCTCTTTCTAAAGTCAATGCATGTTTTGCATGTGTTCTGCTTGAAGGGGACTATGCTTCGCTAAGCAACGACACAATGACAGGTCGATTAAAGGCCAAGCCAGAACCCATTAAAACCGATTCCATAGTATTACCCACTAGTTTAAAGTGGGTAATATTTTACACACCTGATGAATTATAGTCCTCTTAAATGCATTTATTTATTTGAAACATGTAACAAGACACTTGGATGGTAAACGTTCTGCAATTGCATTTTTCTACAGATTAAAATGAATTTAGAAGCAAGTATGTGTAACAATGTTATTTTAAAATGCTGAACAAGAAGAGATGTCCAAGACATGCATTTAGCTAATTCATGTTAAACACTGCTAGCACACCCATTTTGTTTACATAGTATTCTCTAGTAAGTAAGGTTCCAACTGTGACTAATGGGGAAAATCAGAAAGACAAGGTATTTCTCACATTTCCCAAATGAATTTAATAGAGCAAGTCTTATATTTAAGATTTAGTTAAGAAAAACAAAGTCAAAAGGAAGCCCTAATTCAAGTAAAATCCCATCCTAGAATCAAAAGAGAACGGATTTAGGGGTAAGAAACGTAGACACAAAGGATGCATTAAATAGTTGACAATTTCATAGAATCCAGCTAGTTCAACTTGTGGGTCTATTTCCCTGCTGCGTGAACTGCCTGGTGTCTGATGAGATTACTGAGGAAAGAGAAATTCTTGCCACACTGAGAGCAGTGGAACCTTTTCTCCCCTGTGTGAACACTCTGGTGGACCTTAAGATTGTTGGAAGTGGAGAACTGCTTGCCACACTGTGCGCAACGGTATGGCTTTTCACCAGTGTGGACTCTTTGGTGCCGCTTCAGGCTGCAGAACTGGCCAAATTGCTTGCCGCATTGTGTGCACTGGAAAGGTTTTTCACCTGTGTGCACCCGCTGGTGGGTTCTGAGCTGGCACAGATGGAGGTACTGCCGGCCGCAGATGGGACAGCTGTAAGGGGGGCGGGAGGGAGGTGGCTGAGAGTGGGACTGCGCCCCTTGGTTCTGACAAACGGATGTTGAGGGGTTTCGGTGAGGATGCTGCGAGGCATCCTGGAAGCCAACCCATAGAGGGAGCATCTGGTGCTGATGCCGTTCCTCTGTTGTCACTGTAACACCGGCAGACAGGGCGGTTACGTCACGGTTTACATCACTGCTGTACATAGGCTGCTCAGGTGAATTCTGAACCTGTCCAGATAGAACGTGGTTCTGGTAAGCCATGCTGAGTGGATCCAATCCGCGGCTCCAATGTGTGGGTCCCCCATCCCTACGTTTCCATAGCGACGAGGGTGTGACGGCATTCCCCCTGTTGTTAGGTGGTGAATCGATATTGTCTGATTTGACTGCAGGATTATCGTTTTGGTCAAGAATGCTTGCAGCTCTGAACCTTTTAGAGTTTAAGGGGAAGTTGGTCTTATAAGGTGAAGATGATGAGCACCCTGGTACAGCTTCTGTCACGGAGGTGGAACAAAATGGCCGCTCCTTGTCTTCAGGGGTTGAGTGGTCCAGTGCAGTAGACCGGAATCTGGTCAATGTGTCATCTTTCATGTGGTTGCAAATAGGAAAAAAATACAACAGGTTAAAACTCTTAGTCCAATAGGCTAACAGGCATTGCTTCTAACCTAGAGAGAAAATTAATTATCCAAAACTAACATTAAACCGAATTTTGGGTATAACATGTAATTATAGCTGTGTATTCTTTGTTCCGTGCCAGTTTAAAAACAAATTTTGGAAGCAACAAGATTGTTGGCAATTTCCAATAAACTTTTGTGCTTGTTAAAATGATAGCTACAACAGAACAAGCATTTACTAGCTTGTGGCTGCCTTGTGGAAAAATGGACTATGAAAACACCCTTTACCTTGGGAGTCCTCCCGGCTCTCTTCCTTGACAAGAAGGCTGCTATTCTTATAAATCTGGCCCTGTGGGATTAGAAGGAACATTTTCAGCTGACAGGATGGATAAAAATGTTTAGACAGGTTTTTTTTTTGTTATTTTTTTTTTTAAACATCCAGTTTGAAAGGATTATAAGATATACAATCGATTTGCCAAGAGCTAGAGGGCAACTCTATAACTAAGAAAAAGTACTATGAAAACCTCACTTTCAGACTGTGGCTCCGTACTGCGTATTACTCTGGGCATCTTTACTATGTCTGGTCAGACACAATAGGAACCGTTGGGTATTTATTGTTATCCTTATGGCCATTTTGAGGTTTTAAATATAAGGATTAGACACAGTAGATAGGGGTCTGCATTCAAATTAGTTTTTTGCATTATGAATACATTATTTGGCTTGAATTGATAAGTCACCTAAATAAACATGTTCATGTCCACCTTAGTGCGTCTACGGTTCTATGCAGTGGTGATTCATGTGATATTAACCTTGATTCTGAACTACAGGAGAAATGTACACATTTTAGATTTATAATACAACTTTATTTTACATTGCCATAATAGCATACAGTTTATGAAAAAACAGTGCACTTCTTAAATTAAATGTATTAACCTTAAAACATACTAGTCAACTTCAGATCTGTTTGACAACTGATGTTGGTCTTACGCATGAAGATAAAAAAAATATCAACATCTGTATTTATGCACAAAAGGTCAAAGCTAATACAAAGTGCTTGATGTCAAGTCAACTTGACTTGAAATTTTTTATGCTACCGTCAACAACACTTCCATGCACTACTACAGAATCTGTTAATAATCTAAATAGTTTTTACAAATTATTATTGTATGTTACATTTTTGCTTCTAATTGCATTGCAAAAACACACACACACATATATAAATATTGATGGTCCTTTACATTTCCAGGAGGTTTATGAATGCTGCACCTTCTCATGTCTTCTCAGATTGCTGGGATGGGAGAATTTGCGGTAGCACACTAGGCAGGAGTATGGCCGCTCCCCCGTGTGGACATTTTGATGGACATCTAGCTGGCTCTGACAGATAAATCCTTTGCCACACAGCTGACAGACAAAGGACTTCTCTCTAGAGTGACGGGCCAGGTGCCTCTGCAAGTCCGTCTCTAGGAAGAACCTCTTCCTACAGCTAGGACATCCAAACGGACGGTCCACGTCACAGCTTAGTTGATTAACATAAAACTGAGGTGACATTGGGTTTGCATTACTCTGACTGGAGGGTCCTTGGTTAAAATGTCTTACACCATATGCTGTGGTGCCTTGGTTACGCAACCTTTGCACTCTCTCAAAGGGGCTGTGGTGGATTGATTTACTCAGACTGGATTTTTCAGACATATGCAGCTTTCCACTTTGCAGATGAGAATTAACTGGACAGTCTGATGCAACGTGATTTTTGTTTGCCTGTTTGCTGCCATGGACTTTTGTTGAACTTATCTCAGAAAAACTGTCACTACTGGGAACATTTTTATCACTATTTCTCCCACAGTCTATTTCCCTCTGCACCATGTTTTCGGAGTAAACTGCACATTTACTAGCCCCATCAAACTCCCTCTCTGCCTTACTCCCCGGTGACACACCATCATTCACTAGGACACCTGACGAGGAAACGGAAGCTGTGATCGAGGGAAGGTAGCCACACCCTAAAGTAGACTGAGGCTCAGCCGTCATGGAAACACACACACCATCCAGATAGTTAGAACAGGCTGCAACACCAGCCGCAACAACCGCCGATTCATCTGTCCACCCGAGAGGAAGTGAACTACTAAAAGAGTTCTGTTCCTCCTTTTTTACCATGTCATCACACGGCATGTCCACATTTGGTCCCCCTGCTATGGTGTCACCTCCGGTATTCAGAAGATTCTGTGTGGGCTCTCGTTCAATCTGTGCCTCTGATTGGTGGAGAACGACGGCGAAGACGTCAGATCCACTGACCTCCATTTGGCTGCATCCAGCGACGTCGCTCACATCTCTGAGGCCTACACGAGGCAATGTGGGTTCTCTGCTGGCCTCTGCTGGTCCTTCCTGGACATCAATTTCCAAGGCACCCTCGACCTTCACAATAAGCAGCTCAGGCTCCACTTCCACAGGGTCTGCAGACTATAATTAAAAGACAGACAGTAGATGTGTATACATTTTTATAATATAGAGGCAAATGAGGCAATTCCATGTCCTCATAGAAGATATATTGAAGCATGCTTCAATTCCTCCCCTGGGCTCCAGATATTTCTCTGATTTTAGTATGCTATATTGTTAGTTATATATAAAAACTATATATTTAAAAACAAACACAGCAAATACCACCTCCCAAACATATTTACAAAAAATTGATAGCACTTCCCTCATGTAATTACAGTGCATCCGGAAAGTATTAATACCCCTTCACTTATTCCACATTTTAACGTTACTGCCTTATTCCAAAAGGGATTACATTTTAAAAAAATCTACAAACAAAAGTGCATTATGACAAAGTGAAAAAAGTTTAATATTTTTTTTTGCAAATGTATTAAAAATAAAAAACTATAATATCCAATAATAATACTAAATATCATGTGTACCTACGTTTTCACACCCTTTGCTGTGAACCTCAAAACATTTATGTGAACCTAACATTAATACTACCTCCCTCATGTATTTACTTAACATTGATTATGATACCACCTCCCCCAAGTATTTGCATAGCATTGATACCTACCTCACACCTTGTGGTAGTCACAACCTCCTGCTGTGGGTCTTGGTCAATATCAATGGACTGTGTCTGTGAATCCCTCTGACGATTACTCATGGAGCTCTTGACCAGCCTGGTCCTACTGTGCATAGAGGCACCTGTAGTCACATGGTGGAGAGCAGAGACATTCATCTGGAAATGCTCTTAAAAGAATCACCAGCATGTCAGTACACTAAACCAGTGGTTCTCAACCATTTTGACTCGCGACCTCTCAGATCAATCAGGTTGGTGTTTGTGCAGTGCGCCAAAACAATTTAGTTTGTGTTTGAGTCCTTTCTAAATTCAAGTGCAAGCACACTTTGACTTGCACATGAGTGTTTCCTTTGGAAAATTTGCTGTCAGACACCTGTGTTCTAGTTGAACTCTGGCCTGGATAGTCTTGGGTCAATGCGCCTGCGTGTGCCAGAGCGCTACAAACTACGGCATTCTAAAATAGTGTGTCAAATGTCAGCATTTTCATCTACAATATGAAATAAACTTAATTTAACAGCTGTTTTGACAATTGTACAGGTTTGAGTAGACTACAGTATAACTATAAAGTTCTCAAGTTACAAAATGATTTCATAGTTGACCACACAAATAATAGTTAATATGCCGAGCCTAGTCAAACTGGATCTGGATCAAACTGGCACCAATGCACCACGGTTCTACGCCACAATATATGTGATGCTCATCTTGGTGCTTTTTTTGTCTCAAGTAGCAAAACACTTAAACACTGAACAAGAGACACCTATGTTTACTTGGGTCAACATGTAAATAAATTTAAAGACTCTCTCAAAACAATTCCAGTGAAACCTGAATTAACAAAATTTAAGATTAATCTAAATGACAACATAAAATGGTGGTGTTTAGCACATGTGAAATAAAACATTACAGTAGTCCTGTTACAGGAGGTAGGCCTGGAACATTACAGGATGTAGGCCTGTTATTGTTAAGACAAAACATGTTACCGAGTGTAACCTGATAACAAAATAGGCCAAGTGGCTTTAGGTTCAGCTTCACAAAACTATTCACAACAATTTCAAAAGATCCTATAGTTTTGTGAGGCTGAACCCTCCCTAATACTAGTAAGAGAACTGTTTGATATGGATTACCTGTCAAAAATGCATTGTCTTGTGGAGAAGCAAACATTGGGTACTATCACTAAGCA
>JAVQJS010092681.1:0-19618 GCA_036024795.1 Galaxias rostratus | reverse complement strand
TCATTGTGTGTGTGTGTGTGTGTGTGTGTGTGTGTGTGTGTGTGTGTGTGTGTGTGTGTGTGTGTGTGTGTGTGTGTGCGTGTGTGTGTGTGTGTGTGTGTGTATGTGTGTGTGTGTGTGTGTGTGTTCTTGCATAAAGATAATTATGACAGGTTGCACGCTTATGTACCATTGATTAACATTCTGCTATATTCTTATTTATCGTTTTGTGCAATTGTTCACATTGTACTCAAACAGTAAGAATCGATGGACATACTTCCTGACGAGCGTCATCCCAATTGTTTTTTTAATATATATATATATTGCATAGAAGCCTACTGTTAGTCTCATTGTGGATGATGTCTTCTGGTTTAAGCCGCAATCCAGTTCATGGTTATTTCAGTTATCAGGGTCATAAACTTAGCTGGCCTTATATAGCACGGTAATTTTTACCCAAACAATTACTATGACGTATTTATAAACAATACTTGTTGCTGGTGTGAACAGAGACCACTTGCTGTTGACCAACCTAAACAGTAGACGTTAGTGTCATGTGACATGAACAGCCAATTTGACAACCACATTTGTAATTATTATGTCAGCTCTCAAGTGCTTTTTTCTTAAAAAAAAAACAGACCACTCTTTTTCTTTTGTACATCTGCATAAGTAATTACACTTCAAGAGAGCATTATTAAAATAACCGTTCCAGTTATGGTTGAAAGTAGAGATAAGTTAAAACTGAATGCTTTAATCACTGGGAGAATGAACTGTTGCCATGGTAATGATTTCAAACCCTTAGATGTGCTACAAGTTATATATTTTATTAACGTTGGCTTGGCAGATCAAAAATTCTGAGAGACTTCCCATTCTGCATACTAAGCCGCTTTCTCAAAGTTAAATGTTAATTGCGTACAGCAATCAAATTTTTTGTCTGGGAACCAAACTAGACACTTTAACTTTCTTGAACCTTTGCTTTCTTTTAAACAAATATCAGTGGCAGGTTAAGGGAATATTTATTTGTTCAGTATCTATATTACTAATGTATTTATATATGTATTTACTCTCAGGTCCTAACCAAACAAGTAACTTTCTTCTGGCTGGACATTCTACCTGAATAACGTAGCTAAGTAACATTTTAGACAAGAGGAGACAAGGGGCAAGTTGATTTCTTCAACGTTCTATCATATATTTAGGTCAGTCTGACCTCTGCATTAGTACATGAGGTAATAATGGAATGAGCCCTGTGAAAATACACAAATGGAAAGAAAAAGGAAAAATAGAGTGCATGGTCCCCGCCAGTGCTGTAGTATATTTGTTCTTTTTAGCATCTTTTAGCCCTTAGTGGCAAGGTTAAACTTAAGAACACCCCTCCACCTTCATCTATGGTTCTGTGGCTATTCTGCAAATCAAGAACTGACTGCCCTACTCACATCAAGAACGGAAACACAATATGTATTTGCAATTTTCTTTCTCTCTAACTTGTTGTTTAATTCACAGAATGAGTGTGCGTGCGGTAAAACATCATGCCAATATATTTGGCATGCTAGCCAAATTATATTGAAATGCATGTCCAAAATGTGACCCTTAGTCACTTACATAAACCACAGCATCACTTTCTCAAAACTCCACATCAGCGCTAACTTTCCCCATCAATCCACTTCTCTCCTCTTGGTTTTGGCTTGCCCTGAGGAAATCTGGCGCCTATGTAAAAGTGGGAAGCCACAGTTAGGGAGCCAAGTCTCAATGACGTGAGTGCTAGAGATCACACAGTGGCTGTCGAGGCTGTGCCGGGGTGATGATCATGCTAAGAGCTGTGCTGAGAGGAATGGAGAGAGCGTGGCAGATGGGACGCTGCTGAGGCTTTGATCTAGTTTTGGAAAAAAACAAATGTCCACAAAGTTGGAGGTAAGACAGAGGTCCAATTTTGAATGACTGAAAGCGCCTCTATCTCCGCTGAGAGACTCTGAGACCGGCTTCTTTTAAAAGAAGGACTGAAGATTCTAGTTTCCCAGGGGTTTTCAAATTCTTTGAAATTCACTCAGAACAGTGCAAGTACAAGGCTAATGATATAGGACCAGGATGGTCTACTTCTGTGATTTTCCGAGGGTTCTAATGCATCTAGTCCGGAAAAGCCTGTATTTAGAACACTTAAGTGGTTACCACAGTAGAATGGCTTGTCCATGTAATTTTTATTATTGTTGATTGAGGTATAATCTACATAATTAAAGATTGTGAGGCTGAAACATTCAAATGGATTTTGACAAATTTATAGCAGTATCTCAAAATCGGTTTTGATCACATGAAGCTATAACTTGAAACTAAGGTATTATGGGAAAGAAGACTTGATGGTGATTGACATTACAGCACTTTTACTTAAATATCATAGTAATAATAAGTGTGCAGTTTATCGTTTAATTTTCAAATGAACTGTATCAAATCACATGGTTTTGTCTGCACATGCTCAAAGGGTGCACAGTTTTTTCTTGCTGCGTTTGGGTTTTCTACAGTTGGTTTCTTAATCCATTGGCCATCAAGACTATATAGGTGCAAATGTTTAATAAAAACACCGATGTCAAACCATGGCAAAAAAAACACAGTTTCAAACCTTTGCACTTAATTTAGCCTTCTGTTCAAAGCATTTAATTAAAACTCTTCACACTTATCCCTTCTCATACTAACACACAAAGTAACACGTTGATGGACTATTATCCAGTATGCGTGTGTGCCAAACCATTATGAAACATCTCTCACGTGTTTCTGTGTGTTCACCAACACTCACTGTTCTGTCACCACAACATCAATCCATTATGGGCAATTCAGAGACGTTCTCTGACAAACTGCGGAGGCAAACAGGGGGCAAGTTACCCCGGGCCGTCACACCTCTGCCTGCTGTCCTCACTGTGTGGAGAAAGGTGGATTGTATGGTGTGTGGTTGGGTTAAAGTAGGCCTTAGGTGGTAGCCAGGGATCCAAAGTCAGTCCCGGCTAGTTGGCTAGTCTACTGACTGGCTTACTAAAATGGTGTGTGGGATGTACTGGGTGACCTCCTAGGAGAAATTGGCTGTCAGTGGCCGAGCAAATAAATCAATAAGCAATATAGCAAGTGGGCTAAGATCCCAAAGGCTGCATTGCTTAGCTAACCAATGGACATTAAAGATGTATAGGCACACACAAAAATCACACACATATAGTCAGCATTGCCTACACCCATCGTCCTTAGTAGCTCCAGTAGCTCCCATGCCAGACGTCAGTAGTTTGCCACTTCTTTTGTGGCAGTTTGACTTGTGACCTTGGTAATGCTGTGTTTGCTTGCGGCACAGCATGGTGCCAAACTCAGTTAGCGAAGGCAGCAGCGAACATAGGGTGGGGTCACTGGCTTCTGTCAAACTCCCCCCACCACTGTATAGAGCAGTGAGCGAGTGATGGGGTGATGGGAGACAGGCATGTGGGGTTAGTCCAACGACGTGCGATTCACTCTTTAACAGGAAACAATATGACAAGGATTATACAGTAAATGATTCACAGGTTTGTGTCTACAGCAAAAAAGCAACATTTTGTACTCTATAGTAGACAATCAGTCTTAGTGTGTGTAAACAAGATTTGAGTCTGTAGGTGTGTGTCTCTGCATTAGTTTGAGAGTTTGATGGTGTTATAACAAGATGTTAACAAGATTTCAAGTTTAAGTGGACTCATTCCCTCTTTGTGTGCAGCCAGGGAGGTATGTTTGTTTACATGTTGGAGGTTTTGTCTTGTATGTGTATAGTCATGTGTCTATAGTTTGTATGTGATACAAATGTGTCCTTATTCTGTACATTGTCAGGTATTTCAACAGTTCGACAGTGGATTTGATGATGGTGATGTTGAATCAATAGGTCCAGCAGTGCTAAAATAACCCGATATCATATATATATGGAGTGAGTGGTATCTAGTATCTAACTATGAAAATAATGCATACTCAGGCACTGTTTGTCCTATTCCAAATGTTTGTCCTATTCCCTATTACAAATAGGGGATGATCGCATCCCCTGAGTGTGAAGGTGGCAGACTTGCTGGTCTCTATAGAACCACACATGCAATTCTAGTCTGGTGTATTCAATGATATTGTGAAGCATGCACAGGGTACAAAGGTCAGAACAAAATAGGGCAATAAGGTTAAGTAACAATGGGGGGAAGGAAAATGGAAGGAGACACATTTTACCCTCTCTATGCGAAAGGGTCTTCTGGGAAACGATACGATGTGTCTGCCCTGCCTCTTCAACTCTACCGTGAGATACCAATCTTAGAGATCTGTTTGCCTGTTCTTGTTTGCAGGGGCCATTAGAATATTTCCAGCCCAGTTAGCAAGTATCTCTGGGCTCACCACTCTGGATGGAAAAGGCTCTCAGTTATAATCTGACATAGATGAGGAAAAGATATGTGCCTACATAATGCATCTCAAAAAATATAGTCTCCAGATCCTGACAAGATGTGCTCTGTGGTTGATGTGTCCACTGTGTGATGGTAGTTCTTCCAGACCTGGGTGACAGAATGACATAAACCGACTTAAACATTTATTCTTATTTGTAACAAGCTGTTTGTTTGGAAAGTTCTTCTCAAAGTTTTTTAATGAGAGGGTTGACACCATGAATCTTGGTTAGATGTCAATAGAAATATTGATTTGGTCAAAGACAGAAATGTACAATCACACAACATAAAGAGATCATTCATTCCAAAGACCATACAAGTTATTTTTTTACTTAGTTGTAACTTATTTGTTTAGTTGTTCTCAAAGTATATTCTTGAGTTGGTTGGCAACATGAATCTTGATTTAATGTCAATCTTTTGATTCAGTCAAAGACAAGAACTTACATTCATACAAAGCAAAGAAACCATACACCAAATAATGTTTATTTTGTAGCAACTTAATTTTTATGAGTATTTATGAGTTGGCTGAAACCTAATTTCTGGTTATATTACATATTTTAAAAATGTCAACAAAAGGCAAGTCAGTTAGCCATACATTAATTATTTATTCAATATGTTAATCAATAGATTTCATTTAATAGACTTTAGACCAAAATAAACGGACATAAACACTATCTACATAAAACCTTACCTAAAAGTTTAAATAACTTCATATACAACAAAAAAACATTGGCAGTAGTGATATCAGTGCCAAGATTTCCAAACCATAGAAATACGTTTTCACATACAAATCTGGAATTAGGGGTAGTTTAATTAATTCTGTTTATTTCTGTTATATAAATTGAGCAATTAATACTTCCGCTTCCAAGGAATGTATTTGAAAACAAGATAGAAAAGACAAAGAAAAACGTTCTGTGATAGACTGTTTTAATCTATAACAGAAAACAACAAAATGACATAGGGAAAAACTGAGCAATGATCCAGTTAAATTCTATGGATGAGCACAGAAGTGTATGCCTGTACATAGAGGACTGTCTATGGTCAGTTCAGTCTAAAAACATAGCATTTATTTTATCATTGACAAGGCTGAAATGGGTATAGCAAAGTTACTCAAATCTCCCCATTACTCAAGGTGTTACCTGTTACCTTTCAGTATTACAAAGAAAATGCACATACGACACATTCATGTGTCTTTTCATGCTATGACTAAGATACGAAACTCTACCCTTCGGTGACACTCTGGCCCTCAGATCTTAACAAAGGTCTAGGCTGGAGTAGTTGAAAATTTGTCAACCACAATACACATGTTTTATTTGATTAATCCAATATTTAGAAATTGACTATCAGATTGAACTTTCAGACTGTGTGTAATTTCCTTTAGTACTATCCCAATGAACATCTTCTACAGACCAACAAAGGCTTCAAATGTTTTCCTCTGATAAGGCTGTAAGTTATCTTTAAGTTGAGGCAAAGTATTTGCACAGTAATTTAAATATTTTCTGTAAAAAAAATGTCAAACTCATTAGAAAGTAGGCTTATATACATCGCTTTAACAGAGCAACCATTCTGTTTATATATTTTAAAGTGCATTCAAAAACATACACTCCCCTTCAGACAACACAAATTTAAATTCATACCTCTTTTTTGGACAACTGGCTTACTTCACTTTCAAAGCGAAGTAAACACAGACAACAAAGCCATCAGGAACAAACGTGTGTCATCTGTAAAGTGGTCACCGATGTAGACATTTTGCTTTAGATAAATGATACTATCCTTTCACCTTATGTCAGTGTTCCGACAGCCAGAACGTCCAACAGGGATGGAAGTTAGTCACGTGACCGATCACAGGTCAAGTGGTTATCTGATATGAAATTCTCTAGTTCGAAGTGAAAAGGATTTTGGTTCAAGGAGGCATTTAGGTTGTTCTGCAGGGAATGTTATTTGCTTTAAGTCAATGTAAAAATATAGGTTTAAACTAGAAATCATTATTTTTAATTGGAGAAATGGAAAAATTTACTTTAGATCAATGACACAGTTGTTTCACTTTTTTCAGTGTGGATATTGTATGATGTACAAGCACCTTACTGATAGGCGAACAGGCCCAAATCAAAGCCTGGGGCTCCTCTGTCAGGGTGGCCTAGTGGGGAAGCTCAAATGGAGGCTTTGATCAGTCAGTGCGGTAGGCAGCCATGAAATAGCTGGGTGACAGCTGCAAGCCTTGCTCCTTGAGGGGTCTCCAAAAATTGTTTGATGTGGAGATTTGCTCACCAGGTGCAATGTGTAAAGGTCAACACTCTCAAAAATATTACAAAGTACTCTCTGTCAAGGAGGTGCAAAGCTAGCATTTATAAGGGCAACCAACTGGAATTTTTAGAATGCTCATGATTTTATCTTGTTGATAGAGATATTATCTTGTAAAACAGATACACCGTTGCCAGATTTTATTTGCGTCCACTTCCTTATTTTCAAATGCATGATGCAGGTCAATAATACCATCGTGAATGAAATAGCATGTTTGCATGTCCTGTGTTTTTCATATGCTACAAGACTAATCAGAAGCAAAATAGACAACGCCATGGATAGCCAACGCCATGGATAAGCCTTTCTGTTTTGAAACTGCAGCGCACCAAGGACAGTCTCAAACAGCAAAATAAATGTTGAAATAACCGTTGTTAACCAAGCCCCGTTCATAGGCAGGATGACTCGGGAGCAAGTATGTGTAGCAGCAGAAGAGATGGGGCGGGGGCTGGGCAGGTATTCAGACAGCGGGGCAAGGCAACTCAAATGTAGGATTTTATAATTAGGCAGAAGAGAGGATATTTTTGGGGGACTTTAACAAAGTAATTGAACGTATTTGGCAGAAAAGCATAACAGACCGAATGTATAAGTTTAAGCAGAATATTTTAAATGTGTTATAATATGACTGGAGGGGGACTTTCACAAAAAGGGGTGGCATCTCCACACGGATCACTACATCTTTGGACCGACTGTGTCTGTAATTAGAGGTTAGCTCATGGGCTTCTCAGATCCCACTGACAGTATCATGGAGCTTTTGTTAAATCAGTGGTGCCAGTTCTATGTCTGTCTGAGAGAAAGAAGCAGAAGGGGTGGTTTCATTCACAAAATGAATAGCTCTTGGACTAAATTAAATTTCTACAGGAATTTAATGATGGGAAGCGGCCTGGTGCTACCAGATGACTATGGAAGGGCAATTTTGCTAAACGGCTTTTAGTGGATTAATTTAATGTTTTTTCCCTCCGTCTCTTAGCTGGTATATTCCTTTGTTCCCTATCCAGGTGCTCATAAACTACGGCATTCCTTTGCAATGACATTTAGTGGTCAGGACATGGCAGGAAGCCAACGGAGAGGGCACTGTGTCCAAGGAGGGCAGGTGTGCATGTAAAATTGTGGGTCTGTGTGCGTGTGTTCAGGAGTGGGGCCACCATGGTGAAGGGAAAAGAAAAGGACTGGGTCGAATAAGACCTTTCCTGTTAACAGATTCCATCTGCATCCCTTCCCATCTGCAGTACCATTACACAGTAAACCTACAGTACATGAGGAAACAACATCAATCATCCCAATGTGCTCAGCGTGACAAGACAACATATAATCTCTAAAACATCAGGGGCCTGTGAAAAGTCAAAAGAACATTTGCAAAACGTAACAACATAGCTCCACAACGTAACAACACAGCTTTACAATGTAGCCTACAGCAGTCCGGTCTCGCTGCGATCTTAGGTATAAGTCCAGTATGCATAAAGCATTGTATTCCTGGGGAGGATCAAGGTTAAGGACATACAGAGAACGCGTATCCATTGATCAATCTGATCGATCGGGAGAGGGGGAAAGGGGTAGGGGAGGAGCACATGCTTGTGGGGCTTCAATGTAGGTATCTTTGTGATTAGAGCAGCAGACAAACACCATTTTCTTGCAGGCACCACACTGTGCTGTGGCAAGGCGGGGACGATCGATATGGAACCACCCCCCACCCACCCGACCCCCCACCCCCATCCAGCCACCCCCCAAATGTCAGTCTTTTGCTGCACACGCCAGAGTTTTCTTACTGAGAGGGAGAGAGAAATTTGTCTGTTTTACAGCAGGGACAGAGCTGAAAAGGAAAAACTAAATGCTTGTCTTTACACGTACAATCCCTTTTGTTGGCTGGCTTAGAATAAAAAAAGTGAAGACATCAGAGGTGAAAAGAACACTGAAAACTCCTACTTAAGTACAAGTTGTATTTCTTTTGTTAAAACTGACTCAAGTAAATTAAAATTACAGGTCAATGATATCACTCAAGTCAAAGTAAAACAAAGTAGTGGGTTTCAAAGTCATCAAGTAAAAGTGCATTTGGTTTGCTGAAATGTAATTCTCTCAAAATGTATCGTATGAGATCTTGTCAAAAAATACTTCGAAATGTCCAGTTATCAGCTTATTTTGAAACCAGCAAAATTGGTTGCGTTGAACTTTGACCTCTTTAAGCATTTCACGTTGACTTCTTTTTGCCTTGCGGAACGTTGGGAAAATACCATAAGTTCGCTAGTCAATTTCAACCTCAAATAGAAGCCTAATATAAACAAATTAGAAGTCTCATTGTTTACCAATCATTTTACAAGTTTAATATGTTGAAGGCGCACTTGCCCACTAACAACAACACACAAATTGCTTAGAATTCTATTAAGTAGCTGTCTTGTAACTTACTACGTTGTTGATGATCACAGTCATTCACGCTTCATTTGGTGTTTGCTGGTATAAGCGTCGTTCCAGCTCTATTCCAGAACAAGCTGAACCAAATTTTGGCCAAGTTTAGGAATCCTAACGGATGTTCCAGCCTGGGATGTGGTTCAGAGGTGAAGGAAGAGTTGGAGTGAAGGCCAGTTCACCAAAGACAAAGTATGTGCTTTTTTGAGACACTGAAGACAAGAGGTTTTGTGTCTTAGACAGAACATACAATTATATCTGCATGTCCTGTGTATGTGTCCTTAGATATGCTGATGATGTACATGTGGCCTACCTTGACCAATGTTTGATCAATTGTTCATCTTATACTCGCTAGAACCTTGTCAACTAATCAGAACTTAGGATGTCGTTGGGATAGTTAGGATGTCAGAATGAAGTGACTAGTAATTTATTTGTGTACACACAAACTTATAATAATAATAATAATATTTTTTTTTTTTGTCTATGTACTCAACAACGAAATTGTCCTTGATCGATTCAGTTTTTCCCACATTATAAATGGTCACAGATTAAAATGATCAATTACACATCTTTACTGTCATGTTTGCTGTTAGCCTAGAAATACAGGGCATATGTGTTTTCAGACTGAAGCGGGGAAAACATTTTACTTTTATAAATACCCTGTGACAGAATGCAAACAAAAAGAAGTGAAGCATAAAACATTTTTAGAATGTACAAAGTATGAAATAATAGTATCAAACCTTTAGAATTTTTGGGGGAAATTTTTAAAAAATACTACTCGAGTACAGTAGTGTGAGTGTTAGCTATGCGCTGTTTTACACCCCTGGAAGACATGCATAAACACCAAAAGAGGGGAGACTTGCTACTGTTTGTATAGAGTAAATACATAAATAATTAGTCTACCTAGTTCACTTATTTAATCCATTTAAATATATCAACAGCCTGAACTTCACTCTGAATTTAGAAAACAATATTGACATGGTAAAAATAGACATGGACATTGTTTGCAGTTTGCCAAAGCTTGTTACGGTGGCCCATGCATATTTAAATGATGGCTTCACTGATAGTGATTCTTGGTGCTTTTTCATGTGTCCACAATAACATTGTGTGATGACTTTCCATAGTAATCCATCTTACCCAGCCTAAATGTTAAAAACCTTTTCAAATGCTAAGAAAAATGTATTTAATACCGCAGTCATGATTTGATGTATAGACAAACTTTTTTTGTATTAAATGCAATAGCTTCTTCTATTTGAAATAAAAAGGAGGCAGGCCAGACAATCACTGTAATCGTTGTCATTTTAAAACGTTGGGTATAGTACAGAGATGTGACTTGGTGTACAGTCTTGTCAGTGCAGAGAGGAGTAATCAGAGATAATTATCCCTAATCATCATTGTGATGTTTGGTTTAATCTTGCACCTGCATTTGTCATTCTGGAACTTTGTTGAGCTAACTACCGAGACACTTTTCTTTGGATTTGTTTCTCTGTTGGTGGTATACCTCGAGAGACAGCCAATTGCTGATTGTAAGGATGCAGTATGCAGTGTGCGATTTGGGGGTGGGGGGAGGAGGGGGGGTGTTCCTGGGTTCCCTCGCTCAACTTTTCTAGCCTAGGGACCCGACTAATGTGCATGTTCATTTCAAATTTCACTCAGCACATCCGTCTGGCCTTGTAAAAATTACAAACTTTGTTCAGGTCTGGCAAGTTTCTGGCAACTCAATCATGATTGTTTCTCTACTAAGGGGTGGGTTTAATACAATGACAGTTACAGGGAAGCACCGCTGATGCCTTTCACTGGCACTGTGATGGCTGTTGCGAACGTGGAACGTTTTGTTGAATGCGCTATCACGGCAATATTAAACAAACTGGATGAAATATTTGCTATAAGAAAAAAAGTGTATTTGTCTTACTTCCTACAGAATTTCTTAAAGGTTTAATTACCAAATGGCCTTGCTGGTTGCCAGCCCTAAGTCAAAGGTTTCCTTATTTTGAATGGTTGTAGGTCTATCCAATGCGTCCAGGGGCATTTTGAGGGCCGACAAAGAACTCACATTTTCTTTGCTAGTTATGAGGTAAACAACTGTGCAAACATGTCCGATCTTGTCTCAAAGAGTACATCAGGTAAATTAAATAGATGGCCATTAGCAAAATCACTTTAGCCCTCTACTTGAGACAGCAATGACTACAGTATTTGAGTAGCCTTGTAGAGTTGTCTCATTGTCCACTACAATTGATTTTCTGAGCTGGAAAACTAGGATCATACGAGCCCTAATCTCTCAGCTAGGCACAGACATGCTGTCTTCTTTCCTTTTTATTATTGTACATAAAGCAAGTCGAACAGCTTGAAGATGCAGTGACGAGTGTAAGTGTGTACATCTGTCATGTCCACATCTGACTCTCTATGACTAGTTTTACCCACCCAGCCCCTCCAACTGCAGGTCTGAATGTGGGCACCAGGAGAAGATGCGTGAAAGCTAGAGTGAAACTATGGGGGAGTAAGTGAGAAAAGGATAAAAGGAGAATGGTGTGAAAGAAGGAGGAGAGAGAAATAGAAGTAGAAGTTACAGATTTAAAGAAGATGAGACACAAGAAAAGCAGAGACCGGCCGGAGTTTTATGCAAAGAGCACACCCACTCTGACCTTCAGATTTTGTCCTACCAATTTCTCAGTTCTTTCAAGGAGGCATGAATCTAATTTAGGCTTGGGAGCTTCACAGCTCCAGCCTTTGATCTGCTGCACTTGACGAGTACAAAGGGAGAGTTGTGGTGTTGGTGGAGTGGGAGGTATGGAGACAGAAAGGGGGATGGGAGGAAGAGATAAAATGAAATGGATTGCAGAAAGAGTCGCTGTAGAAAAAATAGGAGAGGAAACAAGACAAGGAGAACTTAAGAAATAACGTCATAAAAAACCACACCTCCAGAGAGAGTAAGTTGCATAAGAGTCTGCTCCCAGCAACAAGTTATTGTGCCACCACCCCCACCCCCATCCATTTGCATCCTTGAAGACGTTGTGGTGGATCCTAGATGTTGAACGTGGAATTGAACTGAAGATATAATGTGATAGAAATGGGAGATTGGAAAGATGAGAGAGGCAGAGAAAGAGAACAAGAGAGAAAAGGGAGAGAGAGAGAAGGAGAAAGTAGGACACGGGGGCAGAGAGAGAGAGAGGAGGATGTGGCATGGAGCGTACAAAGTGTTTCTTTGCAGGGTGTGTAATGCGCCACAGACAAATGGTGTCGTTTTGTCGCCCGGAGGGGTAGGGCACTTTTAAATTCATGCTCACTTGCTGGGAGGTGGTGGCAGTGGCGGCCGGCTGACTGATATGCCACGGAGACACGGGTCGTAGATGTGTGGCTGGCCGCCGCAAGCGGGGGGGACAGAGCGCGGATGAGAGTAAAAAAGAGGGAAGAAAGACAGTCTAACCCCTGCTGGTGCACCACATGAGTCAGAAAGCCCTAGATGATCTTTAAATGCTCTGTCACTGCTACAGAGATTGAAGCCTTATTAGGAGTAAACACTCAAGGCTGATGTAAAAGATGAATATTTTGGGAAAATACTTTGTTTCTAAAGAATGGGTTTTGTATGTGGACATACTAGTACCAGAATAAAAACGTACCTTTCACTGTACTTTCAAGGACATACTAGAAATGTTTATTATGAAGGAAAAAACCCGTACCTTCACTAACAAGCTATATACATAGACTATTTATGGCTGTATATCTACAGGACGTTTAACACAATATTGTATCTGCATAAATCCTTCACTTCCGTCATCAATAATTCATGATGTCATTTTGGTAATGGTCTTCGATGTCCTTCTACAGATGCAACCAACCCACAAACCCCTCCCAGCATGGCTCCTGGTTCCTCCTATGTTGTGTGCCAGTTTGGATTGACACATCTGTCAGTGAGACAGGGCCTGGCAGCCAGCCTTCTGACACACACCTCTCCTTTATCATATCATTTGTCCCTCCTCCCATCTCTCTCTGTCTCAGAAGTGAATGGAAAAAAACAGGGATGGAAGTGGGGGTGGGGTGTTCTTAAATAAGGGATTGTGAAGGAGTGTGGGGGGGATTTGTTGACATTGAAGCGAGGAGGTTGCAACCTTCCTGACGGTAAATCAATGAGAGCCTTTGTGGTGGAGCTAGACGGACACATGTCTGTAAGAAAGGGGACAAGATGGGGCTATCGCTCAAACTGGACTTGGTGAGGAAGGAAGAGGTCAGGGGGAGCTGGGGGGGATAATTATCTCAAAACACCAGTATGGCATTGCAATTTTAACCTAACAAATAATTCACTCATCAAGAATGTCAATACAATTATTTGGTATTGTATTTCTGTGAAATCCACAAACAGATTTTAAACGCTGAACTATGAGCCATTTACTAGTCAAACATATGATCAGATATCTAATCTGCATCAGGGTCTGTTGGACTTGGTCTTCATCTGGGGTCATAGCTGCCTGTTTAATATTAAAAGTTATTTATTTTCAGAGTTGTCTTTACTCCTGATAGCCCTGAAGCCAGATTGAGAACAATTATTCCATGAATAAGTACCCAATAATACACAAAGACTACCTTGATCCATTTCCAACTTTGCACTGCTTATTGCAAACACTGTTACAACTCAATCAAAGTCCGATCTCAGCCTCCCTCAATTGGAATAAATGAATTGAGCAGACAGATGTTTTCTGGTAACCAGTTATTTTTGTAAAACAAGGAAAAAGGAGCCTTTGGATTGTCCGGTGCACCTACACCGTCAATGAGTTGGCATGCTGGAAGGTATGCACAACCTGTTACCTGTAAGCATTTCTGACACTGCCACAATCTTTTTATGAATATTGCATGAAAAGAGGGCAGGACAGCTGATGTGTGTAAGATATATTGTCCCTCATTGCTGAGGGGCATTCTCCTCCTGCCAGATATTTTTCATTTGAACTGATGGAAATTGCAAGGGTGTAGAGAGGGGGTGGACGGGGTGGGGGCAGAGAGAAAGAGGGGGGGGGGGGTAGAGGAAGAGGAAGAGGAAGGCTGGGGAGGAAGAGGAAATTGTATTTTTAATATTAGAGGCATAACGAGAATGTTTTTCTCGGTGTATGACGCTATGGCTGGTGGTGTTAATTTTGAAATAAATTCTGTTTTCGTCTGTGCAGAAGATTGTGGTGGTCAAATTTGCATCATTTTTTTTTTTTTTTTTTTTTTTACTACAATTTAGTGATGTTGTCAATGTTTTAGTCCTGACTCCTAAGAGGAATTAACATTATGGCTCTGGTTTATATGTACACTTCTACACATGCAACCACCTGAACAGTGGGCCATTCTGACTGCAGCATTAATAGAGTGACAAAAATCAACTAATCACATCATGATATGTAGTGAGGAATTTGTTGATTTTCTTTCATTTGCCGCCTTTCTGAAGGCTTCGAGTGATGACATTTTTTTCCATTTTGAATGACTTTGTTATGTGCCTGAGATGGTTTAGTTATCTGTTAGCTAGTTTTGTTTTCATTGGAGATATATACATGTTGACTCTTCAAGGTTTCCTTGGTTCGTTACATTGCTAGTTTGTAGCTACAATAAGTCATGAATGTGGACTTCCTTGCATAATCAGGACATGGATACAATTGCTGTGTTAGCTGACATAGCTATTCTAGGGAGTTCTATCTAGGTACGCAATGTGTTGTGTGTATATAAGTAGCTAGCTGGCGGTGTTCAAATATATATTTCAGTTGTTATTCAGGGGAAGGGGTCGCCAAATTATGTTACCAAAGGCCCGGTTCTTGAACCCACAGTCTGATTTTTATATCAATTTTACTATTGATACTGTAGATTTACATAACCAAAATTGACAAATTCTGTAAACATTCAACTTTTTATGTATTAGTAAGTTCTATTGTGCTCAATTGAACCCACGCATGATAAATACCCAGGATGGTAAGGGTCATTCAGCACTGCAACTTCATATTTCTAGCTCACATTCATACACCAGTGACGGAAATTAGCTGTACAGTCGTCAGGTTATGAAGTGTCATCAATTCCATTTGATTCGAAGTTAAACCATTAATACAAATGATTGTCGGACATACTAACCAAGGGGGGTCAAAGTAATGAAACTGGCACGTGATAGCTTTCTAATTTATCTCATTCTACCACTTGTCTTTAGTGTTGTGGTACTAAGAAGAGATTGATATAATTAGAATTGGAACAGTCTGTCTTGGCGTTACGGCTGGGGGCACATCCCTGGTCAGACTCACACCAATGGGCATCCCCAGCTTCCGTCTACAGCAAATCTAGGTGGGCACAGAACATTGTCTACTTGGGATCTGCACATTTCTTTTAGAGGATACCTTGCTACTTTTACCTCTTCATACCCTCAGCGATGTATTTAATTAATTGAGAGAGGTTGGTGGATCAAGACCTATGCAACACTCACATTAATTTCTTAGGAGACATTTTGTGTATCATTCTAATTATTTGTGTAATTTAAAGAAGCACGAAAAAATAGGGGTTGGGACAGAAAGAAAGGGAAAAAGAGACAATGTATGCAGCAAAATGTGTGAGGTAATAGAAGAATGTAAAACAACTTAGTTCTCTTTGACTGTATCTCTTTGAATCTACTACTTTACTGCGCTAAATCAGTGACACCGCCTTTAAACATTAAAAGGATGGCGGAAAGCCAGTCTGGTCTGCTCTCTCATTCACATCAGTGTGGTGGACAGCTGTCAAGAGACATGCAGGAGAAGACAGACAACGTTTTCTTACCAGGTGCAGGTATTTATCTCAGCAAATTAATTCTACACCTTTCAATTTGTCCTTTGCAAAAGCTGTTTTATAACTTTTTAAGAGGCAGTATATTCCTTGTGCTTTTTGTTACATTGCACTTTGGTGTTATTTATCTTGAAGTAAAATGATTGTCACTTATCAGCTCAGTTTGGAGCCTTGTCCGAGTAAAATCAGAACCTGACTGACCCTCACGGACAAGCTGCCCCCCATTAGGTGTTATCATTTTGTCCTTTTGTTGCCATAAAAGCACAGTGTGTCTGATGCAGTTGACTGTCAGGCTTTCAGGGTTACATAGAGTGACAGACTCAATAATGCGATAGCAAACTTCTGGACCACATCCAAACAAACTTGCCCTCTCATTCTAGACCTGCACAGAAACGTAGCAATATCTTCTAATAAAAATCTAGAGTGAGTGTGCCACTGTAATCTTGCCTGCAGACCTGTGGCAAATTATATTAAGACCTGTATTATTAACAAACCTGCTTGGTAATATAAAAGCCACCCACAAAAAGGTTAATTCCTTCAAGACATCTTGATAATTCCATACACAATAAAAGCCAATGTACTGGTCACACACTGAATACCTCAGGCTTAGAGGCCACAAGCAATCCACCATCAAATTTAGCTTAACAAAATCTCACAATGACTGATTTTACAAGTGTTAAAATGGCAGTGTTATTTATCACTCTCCCTCGGTGCACCACAACACATAATGTGGAAGATAGATTCTTGTTTTGGCCACAAGTTATATGGTTCCCGGTACAGGGATGAGTCAAACATGGTTTGGGTTGTGGGAATAATGACACAGACTGTTATGTCAGAGTAAATCTCCTGCCACCGACACAATTGGACCCAGTCTCATCGGTTCCTCTATTTAAGACACAAAAGAGACAGTGATTTACACCGCATGTTCTTACAGTCTGAAACTGGGACTCTCTTGCTCACAACACTTATTTTGCCACAAGGATTAAATTCATGTTTCATTTGTTGTCATGACAGCAGCAATAGAGACAGTAAGAGATTTAATTAAATTGGAGGTGTTTGAATTAAAACGTTCAAAGAAATGAACTCTTTGCGTCAAAGTGAACTTACCCAACTAAGTTAAGATCAGAGTATATTTTTGTGCATGATTCATGTGGGCATCAGGTAAATTAAATAAGTCCCTGTCAACTAAGTCATTCTCCTTCTTTGTATCAGCCTTCTTCTATGAGCTGGTGCTTTGATAATTCTTCCATTGCCTACTAAGATACTCTTCAGACCACAGCGAAGCAGCATGACCACTCTAGCCTCTTGGAGATGAGATGGAGCGCAGTGTTGTGAAAGGTGTCAGCACTGAAACGAGCACACAGATGGTGGTAGGTACGTTCGCATGAGAAAACCGCCCACTCGTGTGAAATCATGCCGAAGATTTTAACTCCACACTTCCCGTAGCCAGGGCAACAAAATACAGACCGATTATGGTGAATTATTAATCAAATGAAACATGTCGTGGATTCTTCAAATCTTGTTTCCGACCATGACTTGAAGCCCCATGATTTTTGCAAAATGAATAGAATAGGAATGTACACTTTTTTGTCATTATTGGAAACATATTTTAATAATTATTTATACCCAAATGGAATATGTGACACAAGACATACGATGAGGGTATGAGGTAAATAACAGATAGGATCCTGGTTGGGGGTCAATTTATGTGTACCCGGACAATTCAATCTGTCATTCCTTTGCTGCATTTTACAAAAAGATTCAGTTCATTGGTTTGAAAAGAGCTGTGATTCAGTAAAAAGACTGATTGATATTGAAAATATTCAAGACATAATAACCAAATATAAAAACAATTGTTTTTATCTTCATGGGAAATTATTTTAAACAAATACTGGAAAGTGTGTCTCCTTTTCATCATACTGTACAGCAAGTAATATCCTTATTCATCCTCAATGTGCCACCAATAGAGCACATACCCAACAGCTATCACCTTGGAGAATTCTATTCATACCCAAATTAAGTACACACAAAACAGAATCTCTGTTCTCTGCACTCCATTACCTATGCCTCACACAAAAAGCATATCCTACCCCTTAATAAATGCATAGTAGGAACAAATATTCATAGCTTATGGAAGCTGCTGCCCATGTGTTGAGGACAGATAAGCCTTCTACGTCTGTGGTTCTCCCCCTTCTATCCTCCTCCTTGTGTGAAAGTCTGGAGGGAGTTAGCGATACCAGGCCCAACAGAGCCATAAAGAGGAGCAATGCACACCAAAATATCCAGAGAGAACCACAAACAATGGCGAACAACAAGAACACTGGATTGCCATCAAGGGGCCTAGGGGTGTCCCATGGTGTTGCTGATGGATGTAACAATGACGAAACTAGAGGGTGGTGGATGGAGAGGGAGGGGTGCTGGCTCTGACTGACAGATTGTGGGATAAGCCCTGTGTTCCGTCACAGACAGTGCTCGTATTACATGCCCCTTTAGTCTTGCTGTATTTAAAGGCGGAATGCCACAAACCTCCAGATTCACCAAAACAGTGTGGCTAGGAAGCAAACTGTGTCAGTAAACCAGGATATTTGATATAAGATCACATTCTGAGGATGGTGTCTGGAACAATAACAGTAGGTCTAAATTATGGTGCTCTGTCAAGTGTTTGCACTGGGGCTGTTCATGGTTTTATCAAGAGTTTGCCTTTGACTTACATCAGTGGTCGGGAACCTTTTTGCCTATGAGAGCCATGAAAGCTAATTTTTTTAAAATTTATTTCAGTGAGAGCCATATAATATATTTTAAAAGTGAATTCAACTAAATGTAAGTATAATAACCCTCTGAATTTATTCTTTTAAATAATGATGTTATAATACTCACCATTAATGCAACCTCTGGGGCTGCATGGATTTAAGGGTTAACTTTGAGCTAATGACCGAGCAGAATGATTAAAAAAAGGACGTTTACCTGTTTTACCCAGCAACGGCAAACGGTAGGCCAGTATCATCCAATTTAATATAATGGACAACTGCTCCTGCAGCTGTCATGCGAAAAAGTGTCCGGCTGCAAAAATTTTGCTACATTCCTATTCGCGGGCTAAAGGGCTCAGTCACGAGCCAAGCAACACTATCAAATGTACCTCAAATGAAGACCTGCAATTTGTGTATTTTAATAATTATGTATAGGTCAGAATTAATGATATGTATTTGAAATACTAATGTTTTCCTTAAATCTTTGCTTCCGAAAAGAATCCTCAACATTAAGTATTTAAACTGTAAATTTAAAAAATATATAATGTCAGCTATGACATTCATATCATAACATATGATAAATGTTTAATAAACTGAATGAAACGTTCATAATTGTTTAGTTAATCAGAAGAAATGAAATTTTTTGTCGCAATTTTTTTTTTTAGCATAGAGCGCTTGACCCCGAGTGGTATTGATTAACAGCACAGTTTATCGGATGACAAGCTCGGCATAACCTGACCAATTGTAGGCGTGAATGAAATTGTACTGCACAGCAATTGGATGAAAAACCTTACATTTCCACGTGGGACTCTTTTGCCCGAGAAACGGAATGTAGCAAAACGTAACATTGTAGCAAATAACCCATTGTGACGCAAGCCGGACACATTTTCGCAGTTGGACACTTTTTCGCATGACACAGCCCTGAACAGGACATGAGCAGTAAAAAATCGATGGATGGAATAAAACAGAATAACAGAAAAACAGAGAATATTTAGTTTTATCTGCGAGCCAGATGCAATCATC